>BQNB010086469.1:0-21866 GCA_026074375.1 Tanacetum coccineum | reverse complement strand
AGAAGATTGCGTTTGTGTTTAGAAAAGATTGAGATATCTTAGGAATGTATTGTAAGCTGACTAGGACTCCTTAGTCTATAACGGAGGCTCTAGGGCATTAGTTGGAACATATCACAAAAACACATAATCACATCATTATCAGTTTTCATAGTTGTCAAAGTCGATTAAGAAAAGCTTCAAGGTTGTAAACACAGTACTAAGTTAAGAGTACTCGTATTATTGATCTAATAATATTAGAGCATTTGGTTATATCTTTGTTGTTCAAGATTACTAATTCATTAATTTTACTTCTAGAGTATTAAGGTGTAGATTCCGCATACACTTTAATATACATACAAAGTTTCTACAACAAGTTATTTTGGATTTATCCAAGGTAATTTAAACTTAGATAGCCTAAGGAATCGATCTAGGTTTGGGATCAACAAGTGGTATCAGAGCCTGGTGGCTCGTGATCTAGGATCTATAAGGTTTTTGAAGAAACCCTAAAACCCTAATTTTTCAAGAAATTGTTTTGTGGTAAAAGTTTTCTAAGGTTTTGAAATTAAATTGCTATAACAATGGTTATAATCATCCTCTCTACCTGTTATGGGTATGCAATACAATTGTAAATCGTTGTTACTATTATTAAAGGGTTTCTTTGCATCGAATTCGGTTTTCTTTTTCAATAATCATCAAATACCTGTGAAAAACTAGGGTTTTTGATAAAACCCTAATTTGTTTGGTCATTAAAAGAATAATTCAAAAGGTTCTTGTTCCTGATCTCGTATTCGTCTATACAAGGAAGAAGCTTCTATATCAGTGTGTGAAGTTCTTTGCTTCAAGATGATGCAAAACCAAAGAAGTTCATGATTGACGAGCTTGTACAAAGGCGGATCGATTAGGGTTTGTTGTGGCTTGGTCGTTTCAATCTTGTATTATCTTTCTTGGAGTTCGCTGCTGTTTGATTCTTGCTGCTGTAGTTGATAATGTAACAACAAAGTTGAAGTAATATTGGTGTGAATTATAGTGGTACGAATTCAAGAACAGATGGAAGTATTAAACCCTAATTCGTGTTGGGTATGGTGATGATATATACTGTATCCAAACGTGAGCTCTTATTATATTAGGCTTGAATATATCACAGCTGCTGCTTAGACTCAATGAAGACATTGATGCTGCCTGTTTGTGCCAAGGTAGTAATTAAAGCTGCTGTTAGGGTTTTCTATATAGAAGGATGGTTATGGACGTGAATGTATAAAGAGCAGGAAATGAAGGCAATCAAAGCGTATTAATGCAGGTTGTATACATGTGATGATAATGGTGTAAAGATGAAGGAAAGCAGTTGTATGATTTGTGATTGGTTATACTGTCATGAATTCACGTGATATATATTTGGCAGTCATATAGGTGTATACATAGAAGGTATAAATTTATATTAAATACAGCGTTTAAGTGATATAAATAATAATAGGCTTTTATGAAACTTTGGGTCCAATAGTTTCAATGCTTCTTTGATGCTGCTTGATGTGGAAGTTTATTACTGCTATGTATACAAGTATATATGTTTATGCATCTACTGATATTATGTTCGTACATGATTAGTACTGCCTGACAAAGATTAAGGGTAAAAGTTTGTGCTGCTATGTTTCAAATTAATACTGTTGGGCTGGAAAAAGTATTAGTGCTGTTTGGTTCACGTCAGGTTGCACAAAAGGAGATTAATACTGCCATCACATTTTTAAGCTGCTATTGGGCTCAAGTTAGTATACTATTCGTGTACTTACTACTGTTCGTGTACGTTTGCTTGGAATTAATGCTGCCAAGTTTTTGATACTACTATTTGAACATGCTACTACTGCTATTGAACAAAGAAGCAAAAGAAGGTATGCTGTTTTGGAAGTTTTATAAGCAGTTATGGTTCATAATTGTGTTTATTGCAATTGGGCTTCAAAAATTAAAACTGCTTGGGCTTAAGGTGGTTAGTATTGTTCGAATATTAATACTGTCTACATAGTTAATACTGTTTGTGCCATGGGAATTTAATATTGTTCGTGCACAAGGATGGATAAAACTGCTCGAATGAATTACAACTGCTTGAGTTGTCCGAGAAAAGCAGTTTCTACTGCTAGTCATGTCTGATATCGGATAAAGAAGAAAATTGGTTCTCGGTTGGTACAAAGGATGTCGAACAAAACAGAAACACAAGTTTGTTGGATTGTGGTGTTTACTGTTTCGATTTTTGTTTTTGGTTTACATGTTTTTAACAGATTTAAAGGCTCGTTTTTAGATTATTTGTTACAATTGATTACGAAGAATATTGTTTATTCCTTATTTGAAGTCAAAGTGGAATTACTTGGATGCGTGTTCTTATTATATCTTTTAGCCTTGAAGATAACTTGTTTGGTCAAAAACGGTTTGTGATGAAGACTTGATTTATCTAGTTATACCTGATGTAAGGAGGTACATTGTAGTACTCACAGGTATTTACTATCACTTAAAGGAGTTACGTTGTTGTGCTTAATGTCTCATTGAAGATGAGGATTTTATCAAGAGATCGAGGTCTACTCATAAAGACAGAGAATCATTATGAGTTCTTTATCATGTTTATAGTACAAGACATAAACATAAGAACATAAGTTGGGTATTGTTCTTCATCGCATAAAGTTGGTTATACTTTGTTTTCTTCATTAGTAATCATTACAAAGAGCCTACAAGAATTGAAGAGTCAAGAATGGTAACATATGGGTTTCCATTGAAGCTTAATATGAAAATAGATGTTAACCATTTATATGCTACATCAAGGTGAAGGTTTTTACTACTGCTAGTCTTTTTTACTACTGCTAGTGTAGGTTTCTACTGCTCAAGTTCATTTTTTAAGGTGCGTAATGGTGGGCAATTTGAGTCATTGGAATACTTGGATTAGAAGTGTAATATTGGTTCGTGGTTGTGAAGATCAAAGTTGCATACATTAGTTCCCCATTTAATTATGACAAAAAGGGGAAGATGATTTAAAGATGATTTTGCAACTTGTAGATTCTTGGTGATATAGTATGGATTAAGGGGAAGTTTCATTCGTATATTAACTTCAGGGGAAGTTTGTGCTTATTTGGTTTTTCTTATCAACTATTGGAAAGATATGGTTAGGAATTATATTTGAGTTGATAAATATAAAACATGAAATGAAAACAAGATTAAACAAGAGACCAAATTTGTCATTTCAAGATTCTACAAGATGTAGGAGATAATGAAGATGTGGTCAACATAAAGATAAAGATGAAAAGATATCAAGATAAACATTAGATGATTTACTTATTTAATATCTTTTATTAGTTTCCATGTAAACCTTAACCTCCTTATGCTATAAAAGGAGGTCTAGCCATATAGTTTTTAGTGTGCCAAAAAGTGTATGTGTGTGCACCAAAGGTGTAAAACATGTGTATGTGGGTTTACACATCCCACATAAAGATGTAGATGCTAGCATGGGTGGTGTAGCCCCAAGATCATTAGTTTGATCCTGTTGATGTAAGCGTCTTACCATTGATCAGTAGATTGAGCTTGTATAGTCATTTAGTTTAGAGATGATGAGAAAAACCTTGTACTAATAACAAAGATTCAATGTTTACAATATTCTGCCTTTTGTTATTGTTTTATCCTAGATAAGGTCCTAAACAACATGAGCTTAAACGATTCACAACATGGTAATTTTATCATAGATAAGGTCTACACAACCTGAGCATAAACGAATCTCAACAAGCTGGTAACCCGGAGCGTTTGCTTTGAGAAACTTTGAATCTAGAAGACATGGATTTGAATCTAACAAATAGTGGACCTACTGCAAACTTCCCATACTCAAAATGGGAGAGAAATTAGATGATGGTTATATTAGGATTAGCAACTTCCAGATTCCAAGACTATGCACTTTGGAGGTGATTGAAAATGGAGATTTTCATGGTCCTCAGGAACCTTCCAACATCTCAGGAGAATAGGCTAACAGTTAACAAAGATGTCTACACCAGCAACTAACAGAAGAGAAACAAATAAAAAGAATATGTCAAAGCTGAGGGGTTTGTTTACTCATCGGCACATCCAAATGAACACAACAACATTTAGTCAGTATCCAAATGCTAAATCTATGTTTGCTGCATTGAAACAAGATTTGGAGTATGCAGCTACCCAAGAAAACTCCAAAAACTCTCTTGAGCAAATATAGAGAATGTTCATGCAACAAGTACAGAGTTCTTGATTCTATTTTCAATAGCTTCAGAAGATATCGTAGTTTGCTATAGTAGGTGAGATATTGAGCCCAAGAAGACTAAACTTAAAGTTTTAAGCACTTACCACCTAAGTAGAAACACTCAGGTAGTTGTTTGGATGAAAAGCCAGAGTTAAAGACTATGAGTATAGATGATTTGTACAACAATTTCAAAATTGTTGAACAAAAGATAGAGAAAACTATTGGTACATCTAGTGGTGGTCAAAACTTGGCCTTCATGACTGCACCAAGCACTATTAGTACCAATGAAGCTAACACTCCTTGTCCACAAGTTAGTGCTGCTAGCCCTAGTGTTAATGCTTCCAGTTCATAAGTTTGTACTGCAAGTGTCAGTGATAATACTCTTTATGCTTTCATGGTTGAAAATCCCAATGGTTCTAATGTCCTACACCAGGACTTAGACCAAATTCATAAAGATGATTTGGAAGCAATGGACCTAAAATGGCAGCTCTCTTTGCTAAGTGTGAGGGCAAAGAAGTACTATCAGAGGACAGGCAAGAAGATTTTCATTAATGCTAATGACATTGCTGGGTATGATAAATCTAAGGTGGAGTGTTACAACTGTCATAAGTTGGGACACTTTGCTAGGGAGTGCAGAGCACCAAGAAGCAAGGGAGGTCAGTTCAGAAATCAAGACAACACCAGGAAGCAAGGAAATAATAAAGACACATCTTCAAAGGAAATGTTGGCTATAGATGGTGTAGGTTTTGATTGGAGTGACATGGTAGAAGAACAAGTTTAGACAAACATGGCTCTAATGGTATTTTCAGACTTAGAGGTATACACTGATAAAACTTGTCTGAAAAATTATGAAACTCTTAAGAAACAGTGTGATGATTTGGTTTTTAAGCTTAATGAATCTGAATTTAAAGCAACTACTTATAAAAGAGGTTTAGCAACTCTAGAAGATCAAATTTTCACATATAAAAAGAAAGAGGTTCTTTGGGTTGGGGGGGGGGTGGGGGGGGGGGGGGGGGGGGGGGGGGGGGGGGGTGGGGGGGGGGGGGGGGGGGGGGGGGGGGGGGGGGGGGGGGGGGGGGGGGGGGGGGGGGGGGGGGGGGGGGGGGGGGGGGGGGGGGGGGGGGGGGGGGGGGGGGGTGTAGTGAAAAGTATAGTTTCTTAATAAGAAGTAGGTTTTAAAAACAGAAACAAAATGTGCTTAAAATAGCTTGAAAAAGTTAACAAGAAAAAGATGCAATTGAGTTTTAAAATTAAAATTTTGATAAGCCTCAAAGACTAAGATCATTGTTAGGAGTTAATCACTGAACAAAAGTAAAAAGGTTTGGGGTATAGTGCAGTTCCTCCACCTCATCCTTTAATTTATAATAGACCTAACAAGCTTGATCTATCTTATTATGGTCTTGATGAATTCAAAGAGGCTGAATTCAAAGGTTATGGTCCTGAGAATAGTAAGCAAGAGTCTAATATTGTTTGTGGAAAAGAATAAGATAATTCTAAGGGAAATTATGATGAGTCTTTAGTAGAAGAACAAGTATCACAAGACAAAAATAGCTTTGTTGAATCTTCACCTAATGTTGATAAAGAAACTGTTTTTCCTACTAATAAAAAGGTAGTGTTTACAAAACCTGAAAATCATGAAAAACCAGTTAAAAAGTCAGTTAGGTATGCAAAAATGTATAGATCACAATCTCCTAGGGGGAATCAGAGGAATTGGAATGGACAGAAGTCCAATCAACTAAGAAAAGATTTTGTGATGTATAACAAAGGTTGCTATATATGTGGAAGTTTTAATCATTTGCAGATTAATTATCATAATCATCAAAGAAGAGGCATAGTATCTAGAAATAACTACAATAGGGTGGATGCCAAAACATACACCCTAATGTACTTAGGAATATGTCTCCCAAAGCAGTTTTGTTGAAAACTGGCCTCACACCACTTAATACTGTTAGGCAAGTTAATTCTGCTCACCCCAAAATAGCAGTTCATAGTGCTAAATCAAAGACACATTTTTCGGGGGGGGGGGGGGGGGGGGGGGGGGGGGGGGGGGGGGGGGGGGGGGTAAACCAATGTCATGTTTTTCAAAATCAGCACAATCAACTGTAAAAAAGCTGTATCAATAAAAAATAGTATTAACTAACAAATTTTTTACCAAAAAGTTAATACTGCCAAGGCACAAGCAGTTAATACTGTTAGGCCAAAAGCAGTTAATACCGCTAGGCCAAAAGTAGTTAAAACTGCTAGGCCAAATTCTGCAGTTGTTAATGCTGTTAGGGTAAATTAGGCAAATGCTGTAAAGACCTCAGCATGTTGGGTTTGGAGGCCTACCAAACCTGATAGTGCATCAATCACTTTGAAGAAACATAATTACATTGATGCACGAGGCAGATCCAAGTTAGTAATGGCTTGGGTCCCCAAAGAAAACTAATTTCCTTATTTTTATGTGCAGGGCAAGCCACAACAGGATGACACAAGATTTATTGACTGTGGATGCTCAAGGAACATGACTAGGAACATAACTTATCTCTCAGATTTCAAGGAATTTGATGGAGGTTATGTTATATTTGGGGGAGGAGCACATGGTGGTAGAATTTCTGGTAAAGGAATACTTAAAACTGATAGTCTTGATTTTGAAGATGTATACTTTGTCAATGAGTTAAAATTCAATCTTTTTAGTGTCTCACAGATGTGTGACAAAAAGAACTATGTCCTTTTTACTAACACTGAATGTCTTGTCTTATCTCCTAATTTTAAGTTGCCTGATGAAAGTCAGATACTTGTTCCTAAAGAGAGTTTAACTTGTCTTGTTACAAAGGCTACATCAGATGAATCAATGCTCTGGCATAGGAGGCTTGGTCATATCAATTTTAAGAACATAAATAAGCTTGTTAAGGATAATCTTGTAAGAGGTTTGCCTACAAAACGTTTTGAAAATGACCAAACCTGTGTTGCTTGTCTTAAAGGGAAGCAACACAGAGCTTCTTGTAAGTCTAAAGTTCTGAATCCAATTACTAAGCCTTTGTTTATGCTTCATATGGATTTGTTTAGTCCAACCTTTGTGAGTAGTTTAATGTATAAGAAGCATCGCTTAGTAGTCACTGATGATTATAGCAGGTTTACTTGAGTTTTCTTTTTAACAACTAAGGATGAAACCAGTGAGATTCTCAAGAACTTTATCAAAGAAATAGAAAACCTAGTAGATAAGAAAGTGAAAATAATCAGGAGTGATAACGGAACATAATTTAAGAATAAAGTTATGGATGATTTTTGCAGAGAAAAAGGCCTTAAGAGGGAATACAGTGTAGCCAGGACTCCTTAGCAAAATGGTATGGCTGAGAGGAGGAATAAGACACTAATTGAGGCTGCTAGAACCATGTTAGCTGACTCTAAGTTACCTACAGATTTTTTGGGCTGAAGTAGTTTCTACTGTCTTGTTATGTACAGAAAAGGGTCATTAGAATAGTCAAAGCCTCATAACAAAACACCTTATGAACTTTTTAGAGGTTTTAAACCAGCTCTAAGTTTTATGAGACCATTAGGTTTGATCATGTTACTATTCTTAATATACTTTGGACAGTTTAGGCAAGTTTGATGCAAAAGTGATGAAGGAGTTTCTTTGTTGGATATTCTTTGAGTAGTAAAGCTTTTAGGGTATACAACACTAGAACCAAGAGGGTAGAAGAAAACTTGCATATTAGGTTTTTAGAGAATAAGCCTATGATAGAAGGGACTGGTCCAAAATGGCTATTTGATATTGATTCTCTAACCCAATCTATGAACTATGTACCAGTTACTGCATGTACAGTTTCTAATGACTTTGTAGGTACATCAGAAGAAAACAGTCAAGATTACATTATGATGCCAATTTGGAAAGATACTTCATACTTTGATTCACCAATATGAAAACTCAATAAAGATAGTTGATAATGGTGAACCAAAAACTGCTGATGATGCTCAAAAGCAGGTTGAAGATGGTCTAAATAATGAGAATGCTGAACAAGAAAGGTTTGCAGATGATAGCAGTACTAAAGATGTTAATGTTGTTGAGCAACAAGTTAATACTGCCAGTCCTGATGTTAATACTGGTAGTCTTAAACTTAATGTTGTTGGTCCATCATAAGTACTCGCAAGTCCAAACGAAGAAGGACAACACTGAAGAAGAACCAAAAGTTGATTTGGGGAACATTACAAATTCCTATATTGTTCCAACCACTCCCAATACAAGAATTCATAAAGATCACCCAATTGACAATGTGATTGGTGAAGTGCAGTCAACTGTTCAGACAAGAAGAATGTCAAAACCTACTTCTGAACAAGGGTTTCTTAGTGATGTGTATGAGCAAAAAACACATGATACCCTAAATACTTGTTTATATGCTTGTTTCCTATCACAGTTTGAACCAACAAGCATTGCTAAAGCTCTATCTGATTCATCGTGGAAGCAATGCAGGAAGAACTTCTTCAATTCAAACTTCAACAAGTTTAGATAGTGGTGGATCTCCCTAATGGAAAGAAGGCCATTAGAACAAAATAGGTCTTTAGAAACAAGAAAGACGAAAGGGGAATTGTGATTAGGAACAAAGCAAGGTTAGTTGCACAGGGTTATAGACAAGAAGAAGGTATTGATTATGAAGAATTGTTTGCTCCGTAGTTGCAAAATTGAGGATAAGAATGTTTTTGGCCTATGCTTCTTTATGGGTTTTTTGGTATATCAATCGGATGTAAAAAGTTGTTTTTTTATATGGAACCAATGAGGAAGAAGTCTATGTTACCAACGCACCAATTTTAAAAGATCCTGACCATACCAACAAAGTTTACAAGGTGGTCAAGGCACTTTATGGTTTGCATCAAGCACCAAGACCATGGTATGAAACTTTGGCTAACTATCTTTTGAGCAATGGGTTTGAAAGGGGCAAGATAGATCAGACATTATTTATCAAGAAGCAAAAAGGAGATATTTTGCTTGTACAGATCTATGTAGATGACATTATATTTGGCTCAACAAACAAGGAATTATGTACTAGGTATGTTAATCTAATGGAGATAATTTTTCAGATGAGTTCTATGGGAGAACTAACTTTCTTTCTAGGATTACAAGTACAATAGAAGGAAGATGGAATATTCATATCAGTTAGGACAAATATGTAGCTAAAATTTTGAAGAAACTCAACTACTCTAATGTGAAGTCGCTTCAACACCTATTGATTTAGGAAAAAAAAAGCCTATGGTCAAGGATGAGAGATGCTGATGATGGAGATGTACATCTTTATAGATCTATATGGGTCTATATTGATGTATCTCACTACTTCTAACCAGAAATCAAGTTTGTAGTTATGTGCATGTGCTAGATTTCATGTTACTCCTAAGACATCACATCTCTTAGCAGCAAAGGTATATTTAGATATTTGAAAAGCAAACTTAACTTTAGTCCTTTGGTATTCTAGGGATCTCCATTAGAACTCAGTTACTTATAGCTGATAGTGGACTATGCTGGAGCATGCAACTCAAGAATAGGAAGTCTCAAAACTGGAGGTTTGTTAGTTTTTGGGAAACAGTTGATTATCTTGGCAGTGGTAAGAGCAAACTATGGTTGCCACTTCTACAACTGAAGCTGAGTATGTGGCTGCTGCTAATTGTTGTGGACAAGTACTCTGGATTCAAAACCAATTGTTGGATTATGGGTACAATTTCAAGAACACTGTCATTAATATTGACAATAACAGTACTATCTGCATTATTGAAAATACTGTTCAACATTCTAAAACAAAACATATAGAGATTTAGGCCATCATTTTATAAGATATGCAACTCTAAAAAAGTTTAAATAAAAATGGTTAAAATTCATATGATCTTAAATGTTGCTGATTTTCATACAAAAGTTTTGATGCAGCAGATTTCAATACTGGCTCAAGTAAGGAATGTTTGAAATCCTTAACTGTCTATATCACTTTATGTTTTTGTAAAAGTTTTATAAATTATATACAATTAGTTTTTCTCAATTAATATGCTAAGTATAATTAAAACTGTTAGTATAATTTTTGTTAGTTCTTTTATATATATAACCTAAGACTGTTTGTTAAAACTATTAGTCTAGTTTAATACTATCGAGAAAGATAATTTTGGGATTTTGATATTGGGCCTATAAACTAACATTTGCTAGTAAAGCATGTGACTACCTAATGTTGAATGCTTCACCGTTTTAAATTAAGTAATGTTTAAGAACGAAGAATAATGTTCTGTGGTTCACAGTGTTTAAACTTTCAATTCAAGGGTTTATCAAAATATGGATCCTCATGAATTCTCACGATTCTATCTAGTCTTTTCTAGTGTACTTGTGATGAATAGAGGCATGTTGTTGCGTAATTATTGAAGATAGAGTTAATGTTGTTCGACTTCAGTTAATACTGCTAGGCAAAAAATTACTACTGTCAGACAAATGTTAATGCTGTTAAGATGACATGGGCACCAAAGTTGCAACTGTTTCTAATTCTTATCTCTTGGAAGGCAGTGTTTTGAGGGAGGTTCCCTTATCATTACAACCAAAAGCATGGATGAAAGGATTGATAGTATCATAAGTATATTCAAAAGTAATCAAAACATGTCAAGGCATATCAAAAGAGGTCGGGACACCAAGATACCTCAGTCTAGTGGTCCCCCTGACAAAGGTTGTGAAGAGCGTCCATAAGGAGTAGGGTGACAAAATTGAAAGGGCTGCCACTACACTTGCGCACTACTGCAGCCGCTAGCTTAGAAGCAGAGTAGGACAGTGGTAACATCAAATAAGACCCAATCCATGGCAACACTTAATGAATCAACTCCTTGGCAATAGTTCATATAGTGGTCCAAGTTCCAAGATAAACCATATCGGGGGATGTGAAAGCCTCAAACTAGGTTTGGAAGATTACATCTAAACTTCCATTTGAAACCACCTCTCTCAAAAGGTTACACACTTGGAAGTGGGAAGCACAATATGAAACTTATTAGAATTGATGGAATTTTGTATACAACTGTCATATAAAAACAGAAAGAGTGTCTTGTTAAGCCAAAAGAAATGAGAGATTTTGTGAGCTTAAAAATAGAAAGAGAGATGTATGCATAAAAAAAGAAATGAGTGATTATGTGAGCAAACAAAATTGAGAGATGATGTGAGCATAAAAACAGAAAGAGGGTTTGTGTGAATCAAATTTGATGATGAAAGTTGCTTATTGGAATGAAAATTGAATGATTACTGGTGTATTCTTCTTAATGCTGCTCAGTTTCAACTTAATGCTACTAAGCTTAAGTTAATGTTGTTAGGCTTAAATTAGTATTGCCCGTATTTGTTTGTGCTGTTAAGCGTATATTTATGCTGCCAGTTCAAGTTTCTGCTATTGAGGGTGATTCTATAAATACTTTGATTAAGGGTTTCATTTACTTCTTTATTCGATTTCACTTATTCAAAAGCTCTCTAACCATAAACCCTAATTTAATTTTCATCTTTGATCATCAAATTCATCATTATGTCAAGCCCTAAGTTTGCTAAAACGCACAATGTGGTCGTGTTCTTGGAAAAACCAAAAGAAAGTGATGGGTTTGCAGAGATAATTGATTTCCTGAAACAAGTTCGGTTTCATATGCTTTAACAGTCAATTCAGTCATCTACACATCTTGTATTGAACAATTTTTAGCAATTGCAAAGGTACAGACGGTTGATGGAGTGCGATAGTTACAAGCCCTAGTTGATAAGAAGAGGGTTATTGTATGGAGAATTTTACAAGGATATAGGGTGACTATTTAGAAGCTGATTGATTCATCTAGAGTTCACTTTGTAAGGTTTGATAATCTTCACATTTTTATGTTGGTTGAAAAGAGATATCCCCTGACACCAATTACCATCACCAATATGCTCAACAAGAAACTTCAAACTGATCATCAAAATGAGATGTGCTATCAATTGGTAAAGCTTATGGTGAAACAGCAAAAAGGTCTATGAAAGGTTTGGATGCATCTTCCCTAAAGTTATAAGAAGACTATTAAAAGAGAAACTTGAAGATTCAAAAAGATGAACATCACGTTTAGGGGAGGAATGATTTATGGACTAAAAAAAGACCACACAAGATTCTTAGAAGTTTACAGTTGCTGGTACATCATGGAAATTAAGCAATGTGGTTTATTACTGGTAGTATAATGTACCACTGCTAGTTACTACTGATTAGTCATATATTTGAGCATTGATATCATAAAGTTAGTTGTAGTTGAATTTAAGACTGCTCAGTGAATGAAAGACAAAATATAAGCTAAGAAGTAAGTGAGCGACTAGTAGTAAAAGTTAAGACTACTAGTACAAGTTACTACTGTTAGTGTATATTAGTACTGCTAGTACTAATGTTACTACTGCTTAT
Source organism: Tanacetum coccineum (assembly GCA_026074375.1). NCBI lineage: Eukaryota > Viridiplantae > Streptophyta > Magnoliopsida > Asterales > Asteraceae > Tanacetum > Tanacetum coccineum. The sequence goes on along the minus strand of BQNB010086469.1, from coordinate 9,272 downwards.
GTTATTAGTGCTGTTGGTGGAAAGATTACAATTGTTTGAAGACTTTATACTGTCAAGAGGATAAAGACGAATTAAAGAGATAAAGTTTGTTTGGAGAACAAGAATGCGTGTTAAGATAAGTGTTAAGATATTTATGTACAAGATATAAATAATGTATTTATTTAGAAGATTACGTTTATGTTTAGAAAAGATTGAGATATCTTAGGAATATATTGTAAACCGACTAAGACTCCTTAGTCTATAAAAGGATGCTCTAGGGCATTAGTTGACATATCACAAAACACGCAGTCGTATCATTATCAGTTTTCATAGTTGTCAAATTCAATTGAGAAAAGCTGCAAGGTTTTAAACCCCAGTACTAAGTTAAGAGTACTCGTATTATGAGCGTTTGGTTATATCTTTGTTGTTCAAGATTACTGTTTCATTGATTTTACTTCTAGAGTATTAAGGTGTAGATTCCGCATACACTTTAATATACATACAAAGTTTCTACAACAAGTTATTTTGGATTCATCCAAGGTAATTTAACCTTAGAAACCTAAGGAATCGATCTAGGTTTGGGATCAACATATACCAATTATCGACTTTACTTAAAAGGCCAAATTAAATAATGTTTTTATAAAAATCAATTTAAATTAAGAAAGTCACCTTAAGTATAAAAATCATTTTAAATAATAATGAAATTTTCTTAATTGTAATGTTTGAAAAATTCATTTTGGTTGTCATAAAAATCTAGAGATGGTTATCTAATGGTGTATCGTACCTTACCACTATGAATCACTTTAAACCTGCTTTTTATAATAAAATAAAATATATTTACAAAGATCATTTAATACACAGTTTTCTCCAAACACCAACACAATACTTCCAAAGAGTTTTTATAATTAGACATCAATTATAAAATATGTTACTCAAACAAAGGACACCATAATTCAAAAATAGGATTCATAAAACACAGTACAGACCCAAACAACAATTCTATAGTTTGAAAACGAAAGAAGAATACCATTAACCATATACTTCATATTAAAATCAAACAAACTTGTAACAAGAAAACCATGCAAAACGTACGTAACACAAAAGAAAATGTAGACTTATCCAAAATACGATCAACAGAGCAAACATAAAAGCATCGATACCTAACCACGTCGCCAACAGGGTTTAGAAAACCAAGGGTTATACAAAGAAGGGAGTAATGATCCACACTAATATGTTAGGAACAATTAGTGCTTAAAAGAAACCTTTGATACTCATACGAGTAATCAATGCAATGAAAGAACTAACGAAACGCGCCTATATCCGAAAGAGCAGATCCGAACAAACAATCGAGCAACGAGCAACCACAATAATAATAATAATACTAGGTATCCGCAAATACTAGATAGAAGAGAAACTTACTATCTATACAACTCAATTTAACATATCCTCCAATTAGGTAAGAAAATAATCGCTACCATACACCATCCTTATCATGAATACACATATAAAAAACATATTACAGTACCACCTTACAACCAAACACAAATAAATGCAATCATGGTCACAAGTCTACGTGTGTGATGCATTTATAATTATGTTGGACACCATAATTATAAGTGCCTCCTTTCACATGTGTACTTACTTCCAAGACTACCCATTTCAATCATAATTCACATATAAGCACATATACCACATTGCACATCTTAAACCACTCCAACTTAACACATAAAGGATGCTCCATCAAATAACTACTTACTTATATCAAAATAAAATCGAAACGACATAAAGGAACGAAAGTCTCGCAACAATTCCTAAAATACGAAATATCCAAAAGAAATAATCAATAACAACATGACGAGGTAAAGGACGGGATAAACTTATGCTGGGCCTCGCTTGGGTTTGACTTTGCCTCCGCAAGAATCACCCGACTCCGCGGGTCCAACCCTATTACGCGCATCCGACAAATGATCAACTATCCTATCTCCTTCGGTTCCACAAGAGGCTCCTTATAACGCTTAAGTCCAGTTGGGAAAACGGTTCCCCAACGAGACTTCTTAGCTCGATCATTTGGTGCCCCAAACGAGGGGGAGTATACATCAAATGGGAGCTTTCGCATCGTCGAATTCTTTCTCTTCTCTACTCGACGATCAACCTTTTTGATTCGATAAAAAATGGGGAGAAATGGATTAAAACTCATTAATAACTTGTAAATTTGTATTTTTATGTAAAATGAGTATATATTTTGTCATCATCAAAAAGGAGGAGATTGTTAATACAAATAATGTCTAAAAAGTTATTTATATTTTTTGACTCCTCTATGTCACACCCCGCCAAGGAGGAAACGTGAGGCGAGACGAGAAAGGGAATCATCACAACACATTGGCGTCTATATAGAGAGACTAAAACATGCATAAAATACCAGGCATAGACACGCAGTGTCATGAAAATACCCAAACATATCAACAAAATCTAAAAGGCGCCTGACATTGAAATGAAGGCAGTTCATGTCAACGTCATGACAAGCAAACAGTCATACATCCTAACAAAGAAAAACAAATAACATTCATCGTCCAAAACAAATAACGAAATCTAGATAACTAAACTTTGCTAGTTGCCTACGGTCCATCTAGCTACTTTTCCTAACTTTAATCTCATCTTGCTGAATACCTGAAAATGATGCTTATACGTCAACACAATGGTTGGTGAGAAACATAGGTTTTCAGACACACATATTCAATCAATCATTACCAAAATCATTAACCAAATTACTGTGATTATAAAATAATACTTGTGCATGACAATTATGCTAACTAACATACAAGCTAACATGCAATTTAATCCAATCAATCATTCAAACACCAAGCAGATGACCGCGGTCACTCTTGGATCATACCAAATCTCTTTCCCTCTAGCTCAGGCCATAAATACCCACAAGTAATCCTCTTGACTAGGCAACAATTCCTTCCACTAAACAGGCCGGAGATACTCGCAAGTAATCCTCCTGACTTAGCTCACACATCAATATCACATCACATAACATGTAGCACATAACGCATATAAGTCACATAATAGTCCATGCATTTACACTAACACATAGTCACAATAATTTAAAACATATTTCAACACTTGCATCATTTCCATCCTAAGTTTAAAATGCTGTAAAAAGTGAGACTATGTAACTCACCTGAATACTCAAAACGCAGCTTCCAATTCCTATCACGCAACTATACAAATAAATAAACACGGTTACACGCGATCAAGCTAAAAGCTCTAGTCCATGTAACACACATATGATGGATGTCTAAGGGTTTGATTAACCATCATGGGTCACCCTGACACCATGCCCAACCTTAACTATTCTCATTAACCAATTACACTAGATAACTACAATTGATTCAAAAATACAGAATTTTAGTGTATCTTTACTCTCTTAAAAAACTTTCTTGTTGACCTTCATAAATTATACCAAAAATCATCTAAGTTCATTTATGAGTTTACTAACTACCTTGTGATTCCCAAGCTCCCATTACATGTGTAACTATCCCAAATAAAATCCAACTTCAAAACTGTCCCAATTCGGATCTTATTGCACACTAAAATGTGTAGCCCTTATTACCCTACTTAGACACACAATCAGAAGCTATCCTTCTTGGGTTTCTTTGTATACATGTAGAACTTAATCATTATAGATTGGCTAACCTTAATTCCACTTTTAAGTTAGGGTTTTACCCTCCTAAACATGACCTAATTCTGACTCGTATTTACTGTTTTGACAATGTTTCTTGTAACCAATATTTAAACAACTTCTAGAACTCTAAATCATTCGAGGCCAGACTTTCTGGAATATAAACTCTTTGAACTTAAATATAGGATTTTGAATCATATCAAAACATGTTTTTAACATCTAGATATCATCAGTTGAACATAGCCCTAAATTCTGCTCAGCTTTAAATCATGTTCTAACGCAAACCCTAACATACAACATGCATGATCATAACCCTAAACTAACCCTAATCATCATACCTTCATTAAATTTCATATATAATCTATATTTTATGTAAACCTTAGATCCATCATATTAATTGTTACATGATTTAAAGAAAACTAAACAACTAGGGTTAACGAACATACCTAAACCTTGATTCTTGAACACTAAATCACCAACTTGTTCTTGATTAAAAAAAATTATAATTTTCTTCTTCTTTTGGGGGCTTCGACTGAACACACAGAGAGAGAGAGGGAGAGAAAAGTGATTTAGGGTTTTATTGGTTTTGTATTTATAATCCTTAGAATCCTAATTATAGTCAAACTTTGTTTCATTTTTTTCTTTTCTTTAAAACCGGCCGACTAACACCACTTTATTTATTTTTTTATTTTTTATTTATTTATTAATTAACTAATTATCTTCATTACCTTAAGTTTTCATAAAAACCTAAGCTAATTTTGGTAAACCGTTTTACATAAACGCAACTTACTAAACTTTCCAAAAATAACTTTTCATTCTTCATTTCACTTTCTATATTTAGAAAGTCTACCCTAAATATCCAAATTTCACTCACTTCACTTATTTCCAACATGACACATTTCCCAAAATCGCTTAACACAAACTCATCTAACTATTTACGTAGAATTACATGCAATACGCCTTTCCTTTCCATTATCACTATAAGTGAACAAATTGTAGAATACTAGTAATCTAATGAATCAACCAAGAACAATAAGTGAGATGTGGGTTGGATTGTTAGAGAAAAAGGAAACTTAAATATGGACACTTAGCCATTTCTAAAGGTATAAACTAACCTGCTCAACTCACGGTTGTCACAAGTTGAGCCTTTAAATTTTTAATCTAATGCCGCGAAAGAACAATAGGAGCTAAGTTTTAAAAACTCAAAATGTTAATAGCAAGTAAACCGAACTTTATTTCCCTTTCGTATGTTCATGTATCAGGATAACAAAAATTACAAGTTTTCTATCTACTTGAGAAATAGAACTCGGAATTTTAAAGGTAAAATGCCCTGTTTAAAAAGTTTGCTTTGGTTATTTTAACTATGTAATTAAATAAGCGATTAGCTAATGATTATCATGTATCTATGTTTCCCTATGTTTTTGAGATATTTTTTTTGTTTTATTTTTTTAGAAAATTTCGAATCTAATAATATCTTTAATTATTCTATGGAGTGCTTTTTTTTATAGAAACCAATGTGTGGTCATCACTAATTGATTTTTTTGTTTGTTGGAATTGGTAGTGACCATGGTGATTTTGATGAGTGCCAATAAGCTGCTCAATGAAATGTGTGAGAGAAATATAGGTTACATGGTACGGCTCATGTTTAAGCTTATTTAAAGTAAAGTAATTGTTAAAAAAGGAATGAGTATTTACCTTTTTCATGTTGATTCTTGCTTAGATGTGGCTATTGTGAGCATCGGGTCAAACCGGACGGTCTGACCCAAACCCGATTGACCCAGACAAGAACCAATATATCATAAAGGACCAGATTGTGGACTTATGGCCACTTGGGGTAGGCTTGGTCTCCTGGGTCTTATCGGTTTTGGTCTCCAGTTTTGGACATGATGGACGAAGGGGGGAGGAGATAACATGTAAGGTCTCCAATATGTGACTTGTGATTCAAAATTATGTCATAGACTCGTGGTTCTGAAATTCATTTATGTCATAGACTCGTGCACATTTAATAAAAACGCCACAGCCATATCACATCTAAATGAAAACGTCACAACTAAATGTGTAATTGATGTGTGATTTCTTACAATATAAAAACAATTACTGGAAAGAATTTAATGTTTCCAAATGCAATATTTAGCAAATGAAAAGTCATAATGTTTTAACTAGTTAGGTAAATTAATACAATCATAAGCATAAGAAAGCAAGACAAGATCCATGATCTATACTGGTAAATGGTAATCATAGTTTTTGTTATAAATATAGATAAGGGCATATTTTTGGTTATATATTTCATGGTTAAACCCTTTTACATTTCACTAGAACGAAAATTTTATTTGTTGTTTGAGTTAAGATCATAAGAGCACCTCCTGAATGAACCAGGAATATAACAATTGCTCATTAAAATAACGTATGAGAAAACAGGTCATTACTTAATTAAAACGTCATAGTTGATTAACATAAACGGTTGAGTAGTGGATTACTTGGATATTTACATGCAAAATAAGGAGTGGAAAAACAAAAAGAAAATCCCACCTGCTGTTGTATGGATCTAGGGTGTTTTGGTAGGTCTGGGTAATCTCAAGCTTTCTTGCTTTTGGACCTAACGACTCTGGAGACCGAATTAGATATAAATACTTGGAATCGAGACCGGACTAATGGTACTTCAATCGAGTTCGGTTTGTGTTAGGCTAGTCCGGTTTCTCGATCCGATCGGGTTTGGGGTCTGCCAGGCTCACCCCTAGTTTGAGGTAATGTGTCAGATAATGTGATGTTTAGGATATAGTTAGTTTTTAAGGGTCCGAGTTTGAGGGAATGTGGTTGCGCCCATAAACTTGGAACGTCCATATGCAACCTAAAAGTGTGGGTCTAGAAATCCATTTTGTTATCGAACTATAAATATGTTTTGATACTGGTCCTGTTGTGATTTTTGACTGCAAACCAAATGCATATGGGTATGGTTTGTTCAAGATTATATCGATTGATCTCATAATTGTTAGGTTTTTACCAATATTAACCATTTAAAGTTCACGAGTACGCAGCGGGGAAAAAATGATTAGATCCGTTATAGAATATGTATTAACAAGCGGATAAGAACCGACCTTTTAGCAATTAACGAATACACTGTCTTGATATACAGCGTGTGTATTAATTTAATTACCATGCAAATTAACCACCCAAGATTTGACGGTAAGAATCTACTCTACTTTGACACACACAATACGTTTTAGAAAAATTATTGTATGCTAGTATCTAGTAGTGATAAAGCCACCAAACGCCTTGGACTATTGAATCAAATCAACACGTGGGAAATAACCCTTTTAGGGTTGTTTAGGTTCGATCACATAAATCCTAAACCGCCTAGCGGGTGTTTGCATTCGATCGCACGGCACAAAGGAGGGAGAAGAAGAGAATTTAGGGATTTAGGTTTTCAAGTTATTAGAAAACTAAACACCCTAATCCTCCTTATATAGCCAAGATATCTTGGCTTGCAAGAGTAATATAATTCTACCTCTCTGGAGATTAAGATAATTATTGGCTAAGGGAAAAGAAATAATTCTCATACTGTTCTTTTTTCTCAATAACTTGCATTTAGTCCTGTCCTTTAACTAAATTTAAAAATAAATTATATTAACATAACTAAAAACTTTAAAAAACGATTTAATTTAGGCCTTACCGACTATATATCTCCCTTTAAATACTTGATGACATTTACGCATCGTTTAAGCTTTATCACTTAAAATATTTACATTTAATTTATTTTATTATTAATTGTTTTACGTTATTAACCTGTGCGTCCCTAAAACTTTCCTTACAATATCTATTATTTTACATGGACATAAGTCCATACAACTCCACTTGGACATTTACCAAATATAAATAAATAACAATGTAAATTTCGTCCAGCAACACGCCAATGCTCCTAAAAATATCTGAGTTTGGGTTGTGGTTTTTTCATTTCTAAAGTCACAGGATAAATAAGTTATGTCAATTTACAATCCAATTGTTTCTGATTTCGTTGTTAAAAATGGATATGGATCAAAGTCATTCTATTATTTAACGATTATGTTTCTCGTATATGTAATTAATCAAGATTACAGATTACCAAAAATCATTGAGACATATCTACATGAGTTTTTGGGTGCGGCCACACATACATCTGATTAACCCTACGAGGGGCCCAGTGGCATCATACTTCAACTATTGAAGGAACAAATTCTTTATTGACTACAAGTGTCAAGTCATATGCTTCAAAATCACTTCTGAAAATAGTCCTTATTAGCTACCTTATTCAGGATAACTTAAACTACATCAAGAAGGATTATCCACACATGCAAGACCTACTTGCATCTCAAGTCTAAGGATTTAGTAAATTAAAATCACTTACAAGATTCACTTAATGACGTCGATCCATAAAGTGATGATCTTGTTAGTTGGGGAAGTCCAATATTCATCTTATGAATATCATGTGAGTTTGGCGGACACTTCCTTTAATATCCAAGATATCACCAATCACTCAGACTTGTCTTAGTTCAACAATATTCCCACATTGTTGATCGACAACGGACTAATTTAGAATAATAACTATTATTATTCATGGATTTAAACATGCAAATATAGGACACAATTTATATTAAATATAACCACATACCACGTATCATTATCATTAATAAAATTGTCTAAACATCCCTTATCCAAATACTAAATAGATCAAATGCATGATAATTCTAGTTGACAAATCATGCCTCAAGATACGACTATCATACTTGTTGACAAGGCTTAGATTTCATAATTCCAACTAGCTTTGATCTTTAGGAATTTTGAGAATACTTATTTCAAGAATTCAATAAGCGAAGTTCTTGAATATCTATGATGAATGTTTGTTCGTATATATCCAATATCTTGACACACTATATCTCATAAGGTGTGTGACATCAACTATTGACAATAATCATCTTTTGCAGCTTCCAAAAGTGTAAAGTATTCTTATTCTTTAATGTATAATGCAACTATGCTCTCAGTTGAGCACAACTAGTCCACATGGTCATCATCAAAATTGAAATCATACCATGACTAGTATTGAGTGTCATCTCAATTCGATTTAGCATTCGTGTACACAAACAACCCCATGCTTTTAAAATCCATAAACAATGAAGATCTCTTAATAATGTTTGGCACCTCATGAACTCCAAGTTCATTGGTTTATACTAATTGCACAACAAATTGTTATAATACATATCCTTAGATTTTCATAACTATAGACAAATCCATAATCTAGGAATGATTTCTCAAATCCAAACATATTTTATTAAAATATTTAATTCAATGATTATTTAATAACTTTTGATTAAATACCAATGTTGTCAAATCATCTTGCATTCATGCATGATGCAACTCTTCCTCTACATAATATGATATACACAGGGTTCTAAAAAGCGCGCTATAGCGCGAGGCGTGGCCTCCACGTTACAAAACAGGCCAAGGCGTCGTCTCTAGGCGTAGCGTGCAATAAAGGGCGACAAAGCATGATAAAGTGCGCTATAGCGCGCCTTTTTTTGAAGCTTTTAAAAATTTTCATGGATTTGAGCTTATTTACAAGTATTTATGATTTGGG
>BQNB010086468.1:0-28180 GCA_026074375.1 Tanacetum coccineum | reverse complement strand
TATCATATAACATAAGAAGAAATAATTAAGGTCAAAGTTGAAGAAAAAAGACTTTAAAAAGTCAAAAATAGACACTTAATATTAGACGGATGGAGTACTAAAAAAAAGACCCAATAGTTGCCATATAACAAAACCAAAGAAGTTCTCGCTGCCCACATTGATCCCGACTTAAAACAAAATATTCTAAACACCTTCTGCATTTACTTGTGGTCTTCATACAAATTTAAACATAATAATCTACCATTAACTTGACCCATGCAATTAATCATTTCACATATTCACCAAGTTTTATTGGATTACTCAAGCTAGAACTTGACACTTGAGTCAAACTCGAGTCCAAATTTGAAGATAAGAATGATCTAAAAAACTTTAACAAGTCAAGTACATGATTATATTAAGATTTTCAGGCCAAATGTATGTGCTATTATTTTCTAAATCAAACTTATATCACCAAATTTAGTTATATCATAAGAGTTTCTGAGGCAGTTATTATTTGGACCGATTCCTATGTTTTTAGGTTCAGTAGCCACAGTGATGATTTTATATTTCTTAGATATACATAATGGAGAGTATCTTCCATTTGGCGAAAGCGGTAGTTGTGATGGTCATTCCTCAGAGAAGAAGTTTGGTCAGGATTCTACTCCTGTGGTGGGTGAAAATGGCCTAAACAATGACATACTGAATATTGTAACACCATGTGCTTGAAATCTATTTCAGAAATCTCTATCTGTTCTTGGTTATTATGTGGATTTAGATCAGCTTCTTATCATCAGAACTAGTGTTGGATAATAAATTTCTGTAAGTTACCTTAGAATGGCTTAGTGTGGGTCTTTATTTATGCGTTAAATACTGCCAGTTTTTATAATAATAGTTCGGCACTAAAGATCCTTTTGAAAAGTATACCAAATGAGTATTTGTTTGTATCAAATATACAACTACAAGTATTTGGAAATATATCAAGACCAAAGCTGATTCCTGACTTAAACAGACTTGTGGTACTCCCCATACACATTTAAAAATAATCATAGACCATTATCTTGCCTTAGTCCGTCCACAGATTGATCGAGTTCATATTGTATTATTCAAGCTCAAACTTAAGTAAAAATATATTAAGTTTGACTGAAAACATGCTGATCGAGTTCCAGCTTAATTAAAGGGAGATTGACTCGAATTTTTTTTAGCGTTTCAATAGTGACGAATGTGCATCAAGACTACTAATCAGTTGATCATATCACCATCAAGCTTAAACTAATTACTTCATCAATATATGTGAGCTTTAGATTGAACTTTTTCGGTCTATCTAGTAATTAAGCTAGTATATTGGATAGTTAGGCAAGTTTGTTTTTATTTTGTGTTTATAAAATAATAAAATCAACAGTAATTCTGAATGTGCTTTATTGTAAAGGTTATGCTTGTTTGTGCATTATACTATTTTTTTACCTCTCAAGTGAGTTAATACTACTTTTGTTCCATAACTAGTAGGATATCTTCATTATATATTTATTATTTAAGAATGTTCATAATGCTGCCTTTGTTGAGTACATATTATCACTTCTCTGCATGTGCAAATGGCCTTACACTTGTACAAATGTCTACCTATTAATTGCAAAACGAGAGAATATTTAATGATAGCAGTACTCATTTCATTAAAAAAAGACCATAGACGACCTATATTCATTAAAGAAAGAAAGTTGAAGAAAACATTGATCATTTGTTAAGTTTATTATCAGTTTTATAAACTACTGTACTTAAGATTCCTGAGTCTAATGAGGCTGCAGCATATTATAGCATGCATCTTGTTATATTCCGTGTTAATATCAATACTTTTACTCAAACTCATGGAGGTAACGGGAAAATTTAGAATGCCACAGTTAGAAAAGACTAACTCCAACCTAGCCTAACTCTAACCTTGTGTTAATTAACGTTCTGGTTATCGGAATAAAGATTAAAGTGAAAGGGTTTATAGTCTAGCAAAAATGAAATGGGTGAGAGCCAAAGTCTCCCCACCATCTTTGTACGTAATTAATAACCATTACATTTTGAGGCCCCTGCGTAAATTTCCTAGCACTGCGACTCCATAGTACAATGATATTTCTAACAGAGCTCATTGACATAGTCATATACCAACTTTTGTTCACCCCCCTTAAGACCATCCTATTTATAACTCCATTACCTACCCCCTCCTAAATTTAGAGCAAACTAACTTGAAAAAACAGTTGAAAAGAGCAGAAAGAATAATGGGGTGGACGTTTAAGGAAGAAAACCTGGATTTAGTCCTCGTGCCGTCTGGCATCTTGATCATGTCCATCTATCATGTCTTTCTGATAGGTAGATACAAAAGCGATTTAAGAAAAAATGAGTTAAAAAACAGCAATCCAAGAAACAGCGATTCAAAAAAGAGCAATTGGATAACCACATCAATCGGCTATGAGAATCATAACAAGAAGGCTTGGGCAGCAAACATTCTTGAGGTATAACTTGAAATCACTTGTATTCAGTACATATCAAGTGGATGTATAATAAAGTATATGAATAATATATACAACATTTTAAATTGTTTTTCATATATTTAGATTAGAGGTGTAATCTTCTTTCTGTAATCATGATTACAAGCTTCATTATTTACACAAATTATAAAAAATGAGCTAAACCAGTATGTTTTGACCTGTTAATCAACCCGGACTGTTACTAACTGGGTTGGTCACTGGTTTTTCTTGATGCAGATGGAAGTTAAAGACAGAGGGCTTGCTGTGACTGTTCTTAATGGTCAAATATCGGCTGCAACTACCACTACAACATTTACCACTTTCCCCAGCAATAAATCCGTAGAATCCCGGGCGACTTGTCGCTGGGGATAGGTTTCCTGGGGACATGTCGCCAGGGATAAGTCGAACGGAAAAGCTCGAAGGGGATACGTTCCCGGGCGACTTATCTGGGCGACATCGCCGGGCCCACATAGTTTCAGTCAAACAATTAAGTGCCATGGTGGAGGGTTTTCCTCGGCGACATGTCGCCCGGGATAATTATTTTATAAAATGACTAATTAATATTGATGTTTGATTAATTAATTAATTAGGGAGAATCCCGGGCGACATGTGGCCCAGGAAAGTGTTTTAAATAATTTGACTTTTCAACGTTAGAAACAATTTTGTCGTTTAGTGACACCTTTCCCGGGCGACATGTCGCCCGGGATAGTCCTGCAATATTTTTTTGTTTTATTTTCCCCAACGACATGTCACCCGAGATAGTCCTGCAATAAATTTTTTGTTTTACTAATCCCCGACGACATGTCGCCCGGGATAGGTCTGCAATTTTTTTTGGAACTGTCTGCACAGTAGGCTATTTCTAGATTTTTTCGGGAAAAAAATCAATCAATACTCAAACATGTATAAACCAATATAGAATTTACCTAAATACATTACAACTTGTACCAAAACACAATACGATCAACGCATTTGATATAATAAAGCTAAATATGTCCAAAATCTAAATAAACACAATATAGTCTACAAAACGGGTGACGAAGTCACAAAACTTGCATTATTCGCAAGATACAAGTCAATATTCACCTAGATAACATGTTCTAAACGTACGGGGAAACAAATATTCACATAAGGGTCGCCAATATATACTTCAAGACACAAAATATCATATACTTACCCAACATCTCCTAACCATCCTCCTCATCCTCATCGCCGTCCTCATCATCTCCCGGCTTATCATCCCCGCACCCATCACTCCCGCTGCCACCATCGTACTCAGGCTGTGTAAGCATATGGGAAAACTTGTCGTCACTCCTAAATAACTTCATGAACATCTTCACCTGTTTCTCGCTCTTTTTGAGCTTAGCGACAACGGAGGAGTGCGTGCATGGAGGCGGGGGCGGAATGACCGTGCCCTGTCCCGGCAAAACCCTACCAACACCGAGAATGTGCCCCCGCTGCTTGCCCTCGCGAACAATGGCCATGATCTCATCCTCGGTGTAGGGCACACCTGTGGAGGTGTTGGAGCCTAGACCTTGTAGCCTCAACATCTCATCTTATGTAGTCACAAAAACACAAGATAGTTAATATATTAGTCGGGTTACTACATTATTTCTCGACAAATCATTAAAGTGCGTGTTTTGAAACAAAACTTACATATAGAGCTTTGTCCTCAGGGTTCAAGAATACGCCGCCAACAGTATGTGTCAAGAAGAAGGTGTGGATCAGCGACGGGTACTCTCGAGTAGCTGAGCTCTCCATCTGCACATACACACGTATATAAGATGAAACAAATTAAAAACGACAAATCATAACACACCAAAGCGTTATATATATATATATATAATATATAATAATATTATATATAATATAAATATATATATATATATATATATAATATATATAAAGTATATATAATATAATAATAAGTAAAATAATTATAATGTTTATTACATGCATATCTCGGAGGGCGGCAATAGACCGGGATCCCTGTCGGCATACGACCTTGCTCTTTGCCCGGTTTTTTTATTTTGGGCAGCCCAGGCAAGGTTCTTGGGATCATTCCAAAATGCAATATGCGCGTGCGAGGGACGTGTTTGTCTGATGCGCTCCAGGTCGTAAGTCCCATCCGAGTCAGGAATCCAATACATTTCCTTAAGAGCAGCCTTTTTGCCATTGTAGATCTTTTGTAGATGCTGCTGGATGGCCGCATAGATTTGTGGCTAACGATCGGATTCCATGTTGGGACGCATGTCAAACTGGGTCTGCAATCATATACAACAAAGACAGAGTTAGAGATATAATTTATATATTTATCTAAATTTGTTTATTTATTTATATGATATAAATAAATAAACAAATTTAGATAAATATACACAATTAAATAAATGAACACGATAATGAAATAAACATAAAAGGATAATGAAATAACTTACCCCAATCTTTGCCACGACCCCCGCCTTCCGCTCTGGCGGCATTTGGCACCAAGAAGGGTAGTGCAACGGCAACTCCCTAACGAGCTCCCCGAGGTAGTTAGCCCAATGAGCCGCATGGTCACCGAGAGGCATCAGGGTCTCTCTGTCGCCAAACTCAAACCGGATCGGGACGGGGCCATTTTTATCCGTGATGGCCTTTAACCCGAGGTTCCGGGTCTCCTGGCGGGTATGCAGCCTGCCCGCTCTCCTGCCACCCAAATTGGGTTTTCGGGTGCCCTTACCTGCAAAATCAAGTGAGTGATAAAGTCATAAAAATTCAAGGCAAGCAAATTCAATGTATCAAGTTTATGCTTGTATTACAATAATCAAGAAATTCTTACCTCGGTTGCCTAAGCAACCCCCACAACCGGTGGGTATCTGGTATGGAGGGGGACGATCATCACCGCCACCGTCACCGCCGTGACCCCGTGCAACATCTGCTGACATCTGTACAAGTAGCATTAGGATAACATATAGAAATTCATGAACAAAATAATAAAAGCATGCACACATCCAAATACATACACATCCAAATAAATATACACATTAGAACAATCCATAACAGTTTCATTCATTCATTCAAAATAAGCGTCTTTTACAAGTTACAACTAAAGATCAATCTTCTTCTTCACTAGAATAAACAACATTTACACCATCATCAATATCAAGGTTGACGAGGTCTTCATCATCAGAATCTGCTAAATCATGAGGAATGGGGTCTTCCTCATCAATAATATCATCGTCTTCATCAACAACATCAATGATATCTGGTGGTGCGTCAACATCTATTGATTGACCATCTATATGCAAGGCCGCAATTTCCAAGTCATTCAAACTAGTAGAAAGTGCGAGATCAGATGAGTTGTCGACATGTATAACATCAGGGTCGTCCTTTACCACAATGACACCCCCGTTCGAAAACTTTTTGTGACTCACATGTTCGACGACCTTCCAACCGAGTGGTCGTTTGGCCATATCTTCAAGGTAGAAGCATTGTTTGACTTGTGTTGCAAGAATATATTGATCATTTTTAAACGCCTCACCATTTGCCTTGATTTGTGTTATATTATTTCTAATGACAAAATTTTGGATACGCCTTTTGTTGCTAGTGTCGAACCACTTAACTCGAAACAACACGGTTTTGAATGACAAATACGAAAACTCGAGGATTTGTTCAAGCTGACCATAATACATTTCTTCGTCCGGACCAGACGAACTAATGCTGCTGTTTTGAGTTGTGTGACGTTCATCGCGGCTGTGCACGACGAACCTCACACCGTTGACTACGTAAGAGTTGACTGAGATTGGAGTTTATGATGGTCCACAAGCCAAAGCGAATAACTCGCTGCTTTCGCTAACACCTGAGTCATTTTCTATGTGACGTTGACGGATCTATGAAGAAGATAGGATCAGATAGAGAACACAAGATATGATGTCGTTATTTTTACAGTTAAATACACACAATAAGTCTAAGTTTACATGCTTCCCAAAACAGCCGGAGAATTCTTCTTTCATGTCTTTGTTAGGAAATTCATTGAAAAATGTTCATGGTGTTAGAATAAGTCGTCGAAAAGATAAGTTAAGAAAAAGAAGTTTCAAAATAAAAACACTTACCTCTTAAATTGGCCCGGTACGTGTCGATTTCAGGACTGTTGTGAAGTACATACCATATCACTTTCTTCAATTCTTGGTGATCAATACGAATAACCGACCGTAAACCAATCGATTTACATAGTGATGTGAACACCTGAAACTGACACGTTGGAGGAGGGCAATCCACATTACGGTCGGGACGATTAAATTTCGTGGTAACATCAAAAAATAATGAGAACTGAAAGTGCTTCTTCTACAACATAACAAAACTTACATATAGAGTGTTGTCAATGATTTGGAGTAGTTTGTCATTTGAAATGTAATTCGTATGCTTTAAGCATCGGTTTGTAAGTCTCGTATGATTATCATTCTAATATGTTTAAGTGTCTGTTTGTAAGTCGCTTGTGTTACTACAAGTGGTTCTTATAATATTTAACTAAATAAATGTTTGTTTTTGTGTTACTTGACGAATGTGCATCTTGAAAAAGTATACGGTATATCATGTTCAACTATAGAAGGGTAGTGCATATCGGACCGAACCGAACCGAGAAAACAGAGTGTTTTTTATATATATTTATTATTTATCAAATATATAATTATTATTTATCATAGAACCTAGAAACGAACCTAGAAAATACGGCATATCGGCATACAAAATACACACTATATTTTTTGATAGAGTATACGGCATATCAGACCGAAATGAACCTAGAAAACGTAGTGTTTTTATATAAGCTAAACCATATCAAAATATAAATAGTTTAAAACCGCGTCAAAACAAGTCGAAAATGTTAAACGCATATTTTAAAACCACACAAGAAACCGAAATGTGTTTTTTAGTATTTATATATTTTATAAAAAATAATTTTATATAATAATTATATATTTTATAAGTATCTTTATAAATTATTATTTATAAAATATATAATTATAAAATATATTTTATAAATAATAATGATTTAAAAGCTAAATTAATTTTTTTAATAAAACCTTTCCCGGACGACATGTCGCCAGGGATTCGTCTAGACACGTCATCACGCGTAACCAAAATAAACACTAACCCCAGTCAAACAAAGTCAACAGTTTTCCCGGGCGACATGTCGCGGATAAGTTAACACACGTTAATTAACACTAATCACAACGCTTAAACGTTCACGTGAATTAATTTTTTTAATAAAACCTTTCCCGGGCGACATGTCGCCCGGGAAAAGTGAGCGGGAAAAATTGCCGCCAAGATTTTCGTTGATTTTTTGTCAAAATTTAACCAAGTTATCCCGGGCGATATCGCCCGGAAACTCTCTTCAAACTTTGACTAAAAAGTCTTTCAGAATTGGTGCCACGTCGGACGGACTTTTGTCGTTTAGTGAGGTTTCCCGGACGACAATTGTCGCCCGGGAAAACTTCGTCGCCTGTTATACTTTTTCTTTTTCTTGTAGTGAACCCTGACTACAATTTCTCTAACTTTAAGCGCGCTTATTGGAGTTATACTTGGAAAATCTACGGAAAACTTGCTTACGAGCAGTTTTATCTTTGGGAGCACAAGTAAATCCACAAACTCCATAAAATACGTGGCCATTTTATCTTTCTTTATACTGGCTTTTGCTTGTTTTGTACAAACTACAGGCATTTTGCACATGCTAGTTTTCTTATTAGCGCCCCCACCGACAAGGTCACCTCTGATCATGTTGAGTGCATCCAAAAGGAAGAGCTCAAAAGGGAAGTTCTTGAGTGCATCCAAACGGCAGTGTTAAGAGGTAGCAATTTCTGGGCAGTCGGATTGCGAGCACTCTACTTTGCAACCAATTTGCTTTTATGGATTTTCGGCCCGATTCCTATGTTTGCTGGTTCACTAGTTACAGTGATCATTTTGTACAATCTAGATGTGAATACAAAAAAACCTATTAACTATGGAACAGGTATAAATAATCAACTCGACAGTGAGCGATAGAGACATGGAAGAAAAACCCTCAAAATCACTTTAGAAATCGGGTATTCTGGAGGAAGATTTCATACTTATACATCTGTCGATTTTCTAGCTCGTTTGTAGTTTTAATACCTAATTCTAAAAAACAATTTTCATCATAACCATGTATTAGTTTTTTGGAAGGCATAACCATGTAATAGTGAATGGCTATTACATATTGTTCTTTTTATAAGATAAATGTTGTTAATACGAGAGCTCATCGATAGCAAACTGCATATTTCTATTTATTGTTCTTCTTTTGGTGTTTATAGAATAAAAACACCAAACCGGTTTTGCAAAGAAAAAGTGCAAGTTGGCAGATGTCACACACAACCAGTTTTGATCCGTTCCGGGCCAAACCAAGACCATAAAAGGGGAAATCAAGGGACCAAGGAACGGACCGGTATTTGTCGAGCCGGGTTGGTTGGTTTTTTCGAGTTAATTAGGTCCTCAAGTCAATAGTCATGACATGCATGCCATGTCTCAAACTATAGGGCTAAACAGCCACAAGGTTTGTGGATGGTTAAGGTATTTGATGGGAGAATCTCAACCTCGAGGGGTGTTAGCTATGTAACTCAAGGGAGCTTAATAATTGGAACTATTTAAGTCTCCTCTACACCTAACCTATGTGGTCCAAATGCATGCATATTCACATTCACATATAACCTCTACATGTTTGCTGGAGCTTAAACTTTTGGATCCATCACTATCTTCTATCAATGAGACATATGACTTTGTTGCATTGTTTCACATATTATCAACCACACAATTTGCAAACTTCATTTTCTCATCAATTATTACTAAACCTTTAGCAGTAATCATCAAGAAATAAGTTACTATGTGCACGAGGCCGCATCTCAGTAAGAAAATTATATATTTTAAGCGACCCAATAAATAAAAAGAATAGTGTACCATTCATTGACTGCATTGTCTTGCAAATCTAAGGCTTGACCATTGTCTTGCAAAAATTCACATGTGCAGCTCTGACAAATCTAAGGCCCTCTTGTACTATCTAAATGTTATTTCTTTGGTACTTTCCAAGTAAAGTAATGTTTTATTGTGCATAATATTTTATTTCTTAGGTAAGTTGTGTATTAGTTGTTTCCTTAAGTAACACAATGGTTCTGAGTAGTACTAATTTGATATACAACCTACCAATATGCTTAATCATATGGTGCATTTTTGTTAACATTGTGCCTGTCTGTACATGGAACAAAGTTGAATAGTCAGTTGTAATAAAACGTGTTTGAAGATGCATTTGCTACTTAATGTTGCTATAATCACTTTTGATGGTGTTCAACGTTTGACAAATTAGAGTTATATAGAAAGTAGTCAAAGAACAAATAAAATAAACGAAAATGAGGTTCTACAAGTAATTTAACTCTACCAATATAATATGATGCAGAAAACGTAGACTAATTTTTTATTCCATATATATAGTTGGATATTTAGCAGAAGTAAGTTCCCAACTTATAATTACAGCTTGAAGTTATATACTTGCCACAATAATCTAATTATCAAAATAGTCAGATACTTGATTTCATAGTCTCAGAACACATCTTAGCTCCTATGGCCCATAAGTAAGTTGGTATTTTTTTTGTGCACAAGAATGTGGTACAATACAATCATTTGTATATTGTGTTATTGAATTTTCTTTTGCTTCTATGTGTAGGATTATATGATAGGAACATATATGTCCTAATTGACTCACTTATACATAGCAAATTAACTATTAAGAACACAAGAAACACGTGAAATAATGTCAAATTCTAATGGTAATGCTTTCGATACAAGTTAAGGTACAACGACCACGACTAGCTTCGGTAGACCAAACGTACGGACAAACAACTTTGGGTGGTTTGGCTTAAGCATTGACCTCAAAATCACTTTGGGAACTAGTTTATAGTTTCCTGAAATTTCAAGAATTTATGTCTTATAGTTTCTTTGTATTTATGTGAATCGTGTAAATTCTAAGATCTTCGTTAATGAGAAGACTTATTGCAAGCTTAGAATAAACTCAGTAATATTGCACTTCTATGGTTTGCTCATCAGAATACATTCACTACAAAATGAAGTGTTGTTTGGTACGAGTAAGTTTACAGTTCTAGACTTTGGGTGAATATTATTTTTTCTGAGTAAAAAATGGCCTAAACCCTTTTCCACAGTTTGACAGAAAAGAGATAATGAAAGTATACCCACTTCACTAAAAGAATGTATAAAGCCATCCATGATGACATGTCTAATCAGGCTGCTATCATCATGTATTTACCAAACCTAACCTAAACCAGAGTTGACCAACTTGACCAAATAATACTGTGTTTTTCACAAACTAGTACTATCGACTCTTATATAGATCATTTAGTATATCATAAAGCTTTGTCTGATATGTGACAGGGTAAGTGGTAATGAACTTGAACCTTGTATACTTGCTTGGCTAAAAAAGAAACATCACAGAAACATAACAAATACAAATCTAACATGCATGACCGAAAGAGCTACTACTACTTATACTTCTATTTTCGGGACAAAAGAGCACATGCAAAGGCCTTAAAATTAGAAAACAGAAAGGAAGATAGTTAAGAAGTTTGGCTAGGAGGAATAATGAACCTTTAACAAGTTATAAAAATGACCCCATGCATGTGAGAGACAGCATCAGCCATCAAACAATTTCCCACCAAACCTCATTGACAAGGTCAGACCCACTTCCATTTACCACACCCTTTATTAGACCATAACCATGCCTCATTAACCTCCTTCCACCAAAACACCCACACCAAGAAATAACACAAGAGCACAAAGAAAGATGGGATGGACATGGAAAGAAGAACACTTAGATTTGTTTTTAGTGCCGATAGGGTTGTTGATCATGTGTGTCTATCATCTTTTCCTTCTTTACAGATACCTCAAGTGTCCCGAACTCACAGCAATCGGTTACGAGAATCATAACAAGAAGGCCTGGGTTGAAAAAATGCTTCTGGTATATAACTTAAAACACTTGTATTCATAGCAAAAGTTTCTTTTTCCTGTATGTTCTTTTGTTGGTTTTTCATGTAACTTGATTTTTTTGAGTTAATGCAGCTTGAAGCTAAAGACAGAGGGTTTGCTGTGTCGGTTCTTAGCGGACATTTATCGGCCTCAACTTCCTTGAGTTCGATTTCGTTAGTTTTATGTTCACTTATTGTAGCTTTACTAGGAAACTCTGGGAATAACTTTCTTAGGAACAGTTTCATCTTAGGGGACACAAGTCAATCTACTAGCACCATCAAATACATATTTATCTTATCTTGTTTCTTACTGGCTTTTGCTTGTTTTGTACAAACGACAAGACACTTTGTACATGGGAGTTTCCTCATAAGTATGCCAACCGGTGAAGTTCCACTTGAATGTATCCAAAAGGCAGTTTTGAGAGGAAGCAATTTCTGGGCAGTTGGATTGAGAGCATTATACTTCGCTACCACTTTGCTTTTATGGATTTTCGGTCCTATTCCTATGTTTGTTGGTTCGATAGTTGCAGTTATTATATTGCACTGTCTTGATACTAATAGTGAGCCCTTGATTCAGTATGGACATAACAAGAGTGTTAATGGTGGTAACATTTTTCAGAAGATTGGACACGAGTTAAGTGAAGTTGTTGAAGCTTTTGAACACCGTGGAACGCCATAGAGAAATGGAACACAGCTTCGGAAATCGAGTATTTTGTGACAAGGTTAACTATTTCTCTGTTCTAGCTAATTTGATAATTATTTGTTGATTATAAGAGGCTTCTTATCATCATAACCATTGTAATAATCGATGAGTATTGCAGCTATGTTTATAGGATAACAATCATCTTAGTAATGTGTACAGCTATGTGTTAAGCTTCCGAGTCTGTTAGTGGCTCACCTTTTGACAAGTCTTTATGTGCTGGAGGGTGTTTGGGACTGCTTATTTTAGTGCTTGGATGAAAATGCCTATCGGCTTATTTAAAAGCAAACAAGCCGGTTGGTAACTTAAGCAGTGTTGAGAATAAGCAATCCCAAACACCCCATAAGGAATTCACACAAACATGCATCCAATCGCACAAACGTGTGCTCACGACTGCACTAGCGGGTTATGTGTTGCTTTTAGTACATCTTACCAACATGACAGAGCATGTGGTTGTTACTTCCAATCCTATCTTTTAAGATTCCTTGATCATCAATTTTTAGGATCCATCTTTCATGTTTCCTAGATCTGATTCCCATTATTAATATTATCTTCACTGGATTCGATAATGTCCAAATAGTTTATAGTAAAGCAAGCATATAATGCATTGCCTATGTAAAATAGACTTAGGATCAAATGATAAAAAAATCTTAAAATGAGAAGGATGCGAAATAACTATAACCACACATTAGAAACGCAACGACTTGAGTTAGATGCATCTCTATTCTTTTATATACACAGTAATATATTTTCTAGCTAAAAACTACATGCATATACATATATTAGATGTATTTCATCAAGTTAGGCAAATTCGATGTATTTTTCTTCCTTTGCGGGTTAAATTTGTTGCTAGTACTACTTTACATCGTTTTCACTTCAAAATCAGTTTTTAAACTAATTAGAATGCATCTAAATGAATATAGATGCATCAAATTCAAGTCAATGCATCTTAAATATGTGATTATAGTTATTTCTCATCATTCTCATTTTAAATTTTCTTCTCGTTGGATCCCTACCCATGTAAAGTATAATAGTAGAATCCTTGCTAATCTAGACGTATCTCAATTTAATATCAATAAACCATAATCCAAATTCAACTGTCATTAAATATCCGGGAAGTATGTCGATCAAGACTAGAATTCAGCTATGTTTAAAAATCCAAAAAGAAAATGTAGCTTTCAGAATTTTGAACCTATGAATAAAGCCCCTCAAGTTGATAAGGTTTAGCAAGAAAACAGCAACTTGATCAAAAAAGAAGCAACATTAAACTAAATAGCCATCAGTCACTTTCAATTATCAAAGTTGAAGCACAGCATGTCATATTGACCTTATACTAGAAAAATTATTGAAGTCAGTTATCAATTAAATGGATAGATACAATATTCTAATCATTAGTGGACATACATGACATATTCATAATTAGTGAATTTTACGAATCAAATATACAGCATATGTTAAATATACAGGGTCATGTATGCATGTCACTTTATGCAAAAACTATTGATGCTTAAGTTTTCTCTCAAGTTTTCAGCGAAAGTGTTGAAAAACTAAGGGGGCGCTTGGTTCGATTAAAGGAATGAAAAAGATAATGATAATGATAATGCAAAGGAATACAATGATTATTCCATTATATATGATGTTGCTTGGTTAAATATTAATGAGCAATGCTACATTCACTCCTAACTCACATAAAAACTTCCACGTACACATGTGGCATGTTAGTTCCACCAATCATTATCTATAACATTTTCCTTTTCTTTTTTTCACTACCACTATTTGTTTGACACATATGGGTGTGGAATGTTTTTGTATAAAATGGGTGTGGATCTAGTATTCCTCAATATTAATTGCAAGTAATAAATTAAAAAAGATAATTAGAAAAATAAGATAAAAGTGAAAGTTATGGGTGGTTACAAAAAAAAGAAGGGAATAAATTTTCATTACCCTCAAATTGATGAGGAATGATTTATTACCTAGTAGAATGATTACATTATGTCTAACCAAGCATCATCAATGATTTCCTTTTCCATTCCTTACACCTTATAACCCCCAACCAAGCACGCCCTAAGTCCAACAAACCTTGAAAGCTATTCCCCTAGCGCGTATATATAGACTCAAAAGAAACAGCCACACGTGAGGAAGATGACCACACAAAAACGTTACATTGTATTAATTAACGAATGAGCAAAGAAGAATGTACAAACTAGTACATCCCCCTCCTCATCTCTATTTATAGAGATGAGGGGGTAGAAAACTTTCCTAAATCAAATAGAAAAAACATCCAAGTTAATAATCTATTCCTAATCTAAATATAACATGTAAACTCGAAGAATTATAACCCCCTAACCATATGCTAAAGTTTAATCTCATAATATCTTACAGGAATTTCCACCTTAGGAGTAACACTTAAACATAACCGATACTCAGCATCTTTTCCTCGTGCTGAAACCTCGAATCGGGGACCACCTTGTCGACCAGACATTGTACTTTAGTAATTTCCTTAGATTAGCTTTTATATACTCCTTTTTTCTTTTCAGCCTGATGATGGTGACCTATTCACTAGATATGTAGACATGGTTGTATCATCTGCCCAAAAAAACCTTGGACATACCGGACTGAATCAGAAAACAACGTACCTTAGCAAAGAGTGTCACGCTTGTCTTATCAACCAACTCATTCTGCTGTTGTATCCCTGCAACACCCAAATGTTTGGCGACCCCACTCTTCATACATTGTTGTATAGACCTCTGATTACAAGAATCAAGAACATTACCCGTCTTGATCTTTCACCCAGTCTGATATTCCTTTTCCTGCTCCTTTACCAAGCAGTCCGTGTTTGTCTTCCCTTCAGGTTGCTTGTCCTCCAACCATCTTTGAGCCACTGCAGTATCATCGTTACTAACCTGAAAAACCTCAGCTTCACGATCCCCTTGAGCTCCCTGCAGTTCCACCTCAAACCAAACACGTTTTCATCATGTACTCCATGGACTCCTATTTCAACACCATGACCAAGTTGTTTGAACCCAACTTGTTTTGAACCTCCATGCTTTTGTACAATATTCCCATCGAGCTTTTTGATGTTTAACCTAGTATTCATACTAGCCATTCTTTTAACCTTTTGCTAACCGTTTAACCTTTTGTGAATTTACCTACACAAAACACGATCTAGCACCAATTCCGTGTGTGTTTAACCTCGCTATCTAGTAATGATGATCTACTAACCTGTTAGAATAACCCTAAAAAAGCTTTGATCTTTCCACTCATGTCTACATCCTTGATATACCTTGTACCTAAGTAATCACTGTTTCTTGCATCACTGAGACAAAGCTCAACCTTAACATGTGTTTTCCCAAGAACCACCAAGACTTAGAATACCAAGAAACCCGCGGACACCTTTAAACTTCAATAATTCAAGATTCTAGATAATCAACTAAACCTTGAAGCCTTTTTATCCTTCAAACCTGATCACCTCTAGAAACTTAAAAACAACACCTTGAAGCTTAAAGATTCAACATTGTACAAACCCCTTTGAAGCTTGAACCTTGAACCTTGTCGAATTTAAACCTTTGCAATACCAACCTTGATTAACCCCAAGACTCTTGCAAAACTCGACAATCTTAAGCCTTTAAATCCTAGATCGAAATCTACTTTAAATAGAATATGTAGATTCTGGAACAGCAACTTCGACCTATTGTATCTCTCTCTACGGACCTCCAACTAAAGATCTCTCCGGTCAAATTCTAGATCTATGTGTCTTCGACCTACGATTCGAATTTCACAACGATCCAACGGTTAACGAATCTGCAGCGTCAATTCTCCCACCACTGCGCAGGAACCGACGAACCAAAAAGAAGAGATATAACTTGATGGGATTGTACACCTTTGAGTCGACCTAGCTTCAAGAAACCAACGTAACCTTGGCTCTTGATACCACTTGTTGAATAAATAAGTCCAACAAACCTTGAAAGCTAGCGCGGAATATAGACTCAAAGAAAACACACACATGACCCCAAACGTTACATTGTATTAATTATCGAATGAGCAAAAGAAGAAAGTAACATAACTCGCAATCCCCCCTCATCTCTATTTATAGAGATGAAGGGGTAGAAAACTTTCCTAAATCAAATAGGAAACATCCTAGTTATAATCTATTCCTAATCTAAATTACAATGTACACTTAACCCCCTAACCTATGTTAAGTTTACTCATAATATCCTACAGAATGTTTTTTGTTTCTCAAGTAATAATCATTGCTAGAAAATGTTGAAGATGGCTAAATATAGATATGTTTATAATGATTCTCTCTTTTCCGAGGAATATTATGCGATTCATTAATAGTTGAAGATGGCTACATAGTTAGGTGAATATTTATTTCGATATAATTACACAATTGACTAATCAAGGAGAAACATGAATTGGATTCATCTAAGCATCCATTGGTAATCATTTTATTTTCTCTGTGTTTATACTCATATATATATTTTTGAACGACAATTTTTTTCTCATCCTATATCACCTATCTCATAATACATCTTGTTGGAATCTAACAATCAAGTTAACCATTTAACTCTTACGAGTACGCAGCGGATATTGATCTAGTTTATCATCAACAATTAACACACATATAAACACAATAAGGAACATGAAAAGTAACTAGAAAACATACCCTTGAAGTCAACAACAAGTATTATGAAACAAGTGATTAAATTGTCACCTCTACGAGTGCTCACACAAACACGTCTAACAAGCACGCCCGGATGCTAGTCCAAACTTCACGTGTTACCCAATACAACCTTTGTATCCAAATACCCCTGATAATAGTACCCAAAACCACTCTTTGTATATGTCACCGAAAATCAGGAATAGGAATTAAGGTTTTAACCGATTTCGGTTTCTACCGAAATTGAGCAGATCAACCGAAAATCAAATCAAAACAATTCCCAAATGTTTCTAGCTATTGTCACCCCGTGACAATATGTAAACCAATGTTCTTCACTTCCTAGATCAGACCTGGGATCAAATCACACTCGGATAACCTAGAAATTGTTAACCGAAAATGACTAGAAAAGATTGAAGGAGAACCGAAAATCACTTAAACCTAACTAGGGTTTATGTGCAATCGGCTGTTATAAATAAATGAGGGAGGAAAACGTTTTTCTTGAGTTGTTTTTTGGTTGTGTGTCGTCTGTTACATGCAAAAGGGATGGGGTATATATAGCCTCAAACCCTTTTTCATGATAAGAGAAAAAACAACTCATGATAAGAGTAAATCTCTACAAGCTTTAACCTTATCATACCTCCTCCTTTCATTCTTATCAAAACCGAACCTAGACACTCATTGGAACCATTCTAGAACCTCCCTTGGCCGGTTACTCCTTTAAGACAACCAAGGAGTTCTTGTCTAGTCGTAGTTTGGTCTAACCGGTTTACTTTAAAAACATAACGTGAAGTAAACAAACGTACTCTAAATGTTTTTCTGTGAGAGCCCGCCAAAAGGCGCACACAACTTACTAGTCCAGTTCGAGGCAAGTCCTAACGTCAACATAATCCAATAGCTCCCAATTGGGAGTTGGAGTAGCAGACAGCCCATACACTAATGACGGAAACGTCTAGCAACACTTACATCCGTTTTTAAAACTAGAAGTGTCTGAGATCAAGTTTCATAAACATTCTCAGTAGCATGGTTATTTTATCTCTTGTTATAATCATCTCTTTGTTCAAATACCTGTAAACAATTGAGTATGGATTCCTGACTCATTCCAAGATACTATAGACCATTTAGATTCTCGTTATATAATTTAATTCAGATATACCAAATGTAATCAAGAATCGTCTTGCATTAACCCTTTTTGGGTCGTCCAAACATTATCTGATCAATTCTTCTGGAGAGGCGCCATTTAGAAATCATTAAGCACATCAAGTTGAGGAACAAAATCTATCTGAATACAGTGAACGTATGAATGCTGGCTTCACATCTCACTTCAAGTAATAGTCTTATATACTACCATTTATTCATGACAACTTTTGACTTAGAAATAAAAAGTGATATCCAAATACCAAACTTTTGTTTGTATTCTCAAGTCTAATGAAGAACATAACTAACCATTTCCAAAATTTTTAACTTATGACAACGGATCTATAAAGTAAACATTCGAAGGTTGGGGTATCCAATATGCATCTCTTGTGAGTAATATATGAGTTTGGCGGGAACCACCCATATATTCAAAGAATATATCCAACACTCACATTTGCCTTATGTAACAATATTCCTATACTGTTAACCGACAATGGACATATTTAGAATGATAAATCATTCAAGTGGATTAATAAGAAAATTAGAAGGAAAAACAATAAGTTATATTAATGATAACAAATTACATCGTATCTTTAATTCATCAGAAGAATAAAAATTATCTTTACAATCCTAATTACCAAATAACAAATAAACACATGATTTATATGATACAAACTTAGCTGGAAGCATTCTTAATATTCCAATTATTTTTTGAATGCTTTGGAAAAGCTAACGCTTTTGTAAATGAATCAGCTAAGTTGTCATCTGTGTGAACTTTTTCTAACTTTATGTCACCAAATTCAATAACTTCACGAAGGTAGTGAACTTTGGCACGAAAATGTCTAGCACCTTTAGTGATTCAAGATTCATTAGCTATGGTAATTGCTCCAGTATTATCACAATACATACTTATGGGTTTTTCAATTGTGAGAACCAACCACCAAGCCAGAAATTGAAAAATTCTAACCCAAACAACTTCCTTAGAAGCATCATAGGCAACAATATACTCAGCTTCTGCCGATAAAGTAGCGAAAATGCTTTGCTTGGCACTCTTCCAATCAACAACACCTCCATTCAAAACGAACACATATCCAGTCTGAGACTTGAGGTCATCAACATCCGTCAGATATCTAGCATCAGTGTAGCAAGAAACCCTGAGCTCTTATTTTAGATCACCTTCGTAAATTAAAAACATGTCCTTAGTATTCCTGAGATACTTCAGAATGTTCTTAACAGTAGTCCAGTAAAGATCACCTGGAGTTCGTTTTGAAATCCGGGACTTGTATGTTCTGATCGGCTACGCAACAACAGGTCGAGTGACATCTCACAGCATCATAAAAAGAACCTACCGATACAAGCCTAGGCATAAGGAACATTTTTGCATGGCGCTTGCGATTCACAGGTGATTGACGCACCTTGTGATTTACTCAATCTTACAGCTTTTCCTTGCATAGGGATCCTTCCATTTTGGAATTCTCCGATTTGAAATCGTTTTTATTCTTTAAAGGAATTCTCGATATAAGCACACTTTTGCATAAACCAATTAAAACCGTCGTAATCTATCTATGTAGATCTTGATTCCAAGGAATTTTTTTTTACAGAATATAAGCAAGGAGCATCACCTAAATCTTTCATAGCAAGAACCTCTCCCAAGTAGGATTATACATCTTGTAACAATGGAATGTTGTTTCCCCCTATGATAAAAATTCATCGACCATACAAATTAGGAAAGTGACATTACTCCTACTATCATTTCAGATATACACAATGGCTCATCACGATTTTGAGTGACAACCAAATTTCTTTATGTTCAATCATCAAATCGTTTATTTCCATAGTCCATGAATGCTTGCTTAAGGCCCATAAAGAACACTTCATCTTGCTACTCCGGTTAGATATATTAGATTGAACGAAAACCTACAGGTTGCTCCATGTAAACCGCTTCAGAGAGATACCCACTGAGGAAGGCCAGTTTTGACAGTCCCTATTTGCCAAATCACATAGTCATAAAATGTGGGCCTATGGCTATATGAATCCTAATAAGGCTCTAAATGTCTGCAACAGGAGAAAATGTTTTCACATAATCAAGTACCCGGGGTTTGAGTATAGCCATATCGCCACAAGACGAGCTTTATAGTTGTGTACACTCCATCCATGTCGGTCTTCTCCATGATAGAGCCACTTGCACCATCGGTTTTGCCGTTAGGGAGGAAGTTTAAAACTATCCCAAACTTCATTTGTCTTTATGGATGCATTATCCACATTCAAAGCATCAATCATTAATCAACCCAGGGTCTAATACTGCAGCATTATAGTTAGCGGTGTTCACCGAAATCCCTACCACATGTTCTTCATTCACATCCGATGTATAAGCACATACGATCTGTGGGACATCGTGTCCTTGTGGACCTACGAATGGGAATGATATCACTTTGAGGGTTCATCTATTTCTAGTATCATTCCTCAGTCATGATTAAGTTATATACTATAAAAGGATGCGTATTCTCTTCTGAATACTTTCACAAGATCTTACCCCCACCTAAGAACTCCCACTTGCTTCTTGAGTTATAAGACTATTCTCTAAAGAATTTAGCATTCCGAGCAACAAGGACTTGTGTTCCTCGGGAGGGAAGTAGAAATAATAACCATTTGTTTCCTTTTGGGTATCCTATGAAGATACACTTATAGACCTGGTTCTAACATTTCAGGCTTGGTAAGTAGTATCTTCGCTTAACAAGTGTCTTACAACCCTGATACTTTTAAAGGAAAGACAACTAAGGGGCTTGCCGCATGCCAATAACATTCGTATGGTGTCTTTTTAACCTTCTTAGTAGAAACCAATTGAGAATGCGTGCAGCAAGTCTCATATAGCAAAATCCCAAAAGGACATTGAAGAGTTGTTTTGACTCATCATAGAATCGAACCATATCAATATGGGGGGTGGGGGGGATTCTGTTTCTCCTCTCTGACAGCGTAATTCATGGTCTTACCGAGTAGAATTTCTACTTCCTAATGAAACACTTTAAAAGTTTTTAAACAACATGCATGTTTATCTTTAACAAGTACCATAACCATAACGGCTAAAGGCGATAGTGAAAGTGACGAAGTAGCTTGCTCCTTGTCTTGACATGATCTTAAATTGGCCACAAACATCGTGTGTATTAGTCCAAGTAGTCTTTGGCCCTTTCCACTTGATGTGTGTAAGGTTTTCTTGCCATCTTTCCAGACATACAAAGGGACGCACGTTTTCCAAGCCTAAGGCAGTTGAATTGAGAAGTCCCATCAATGTTCAACTTCTCAATGCTTTTCGTTGCTAATGTGTCTAAGGAGACAAAAGCCACAAGAGAGCAGAGTCCAAGTCTAGCTTGGCTCTTTTTTATTGGCTTATAGTAAATATATAACCTTTCAAATGCAAAAAAGAAGTAGACAAGTCAATTTCAAAGAATAACCATCCCTATGATTAAGCAACTAAAAATAAACCATGTTATTCCTAGAAACTTGATTTGTAGAATCACGAAGTCAAGTTAAATAAAACCATCTTCGTACAAACAGGAAACATAAATTACTCCTCTAGTAAAATAGAATGGAGCATTAAAATGATAATTTTCAAAACATTTATAAAATCCACTGGGAAGACAATAAATAAAAAACGCCATTGCTTCAACAGCTTTACTGTGACCATGGTGCCCCACGAACAACTAAGAGCCCCCGACTTCAGTTTCCTATCTGTGCCCTTTAAGACCTTGCGTTGTATTACAAATATGAGTACCACAACCAGTGTCATAGATCCATGATCTATTAAGGAAAGTATTGAGTTCTATAGTGAAGATACCTGAACCACCAGCTCTAGAGGCTGCGTTCTTTTTCTTCTTCAGCACTCGGGACTAAACTGAGTGACAGTTCCAACTTCCAATGTCCTTCCTCACCACAAAAAACCCAACCTCAAAAAAATTTAACATGTATTTTTGATTCCTATACGTGATCTTCCCACTTGGTGGAGGGGAATCTTGGGCTTTTGGAGCATAAAGCGTGCTCTATGGTTTCCTATTCCCATGATTTTTGTCCCTCACATCCATTTGGGGTTGCAGTTTTTATTGCTTTTTACCTTTTTTTTGAAACTTTACCTGCTCCGAATAGCATGAAGATCATGAGCGTTTTTTTGGCAGTAGTTATAGTATTGCTACATAGAGCTTTTAGCATAGCATGCAACTCAATTAAAACTGCTTCCCCATCTAGCAAATTATAATTCTGCACAAACCCACAAATTTCCTGCGTAGACCGATTAAAATTAGACTTACAGCAAGGCCAAGTGTCCATGGGGTGCCCCTAAAACGCCTCTAGATTTGTCAATATAGCCCTCTCATTTTTAAAACATACGAGCTAACTGACAGCCCTTCTTCCTGCATTCAAAAGTGAAAATCTCGGCAGCAGTCTTGAAAAAGCTTCTGCTCTTCTTGCTTGGCAAACAGAGTTTTTAACTCCCTGTAAACATCACATAATCATGAAGGTTTTCTAGATTTTTTGGACTATGCTCCATGGTCAAGATCATGATCCCAGCTATCTCTTTTGATCCTTTAATATCAAGCAGTATGATGCTGCAATGAATTCCAGGAGCAACTAGCTGACCCTCAGGAAGTATAGGAATATGAGGAAGTGGCTGCTCTAGGTAAATTCCAACTTATCCTCAATTGATAGTACAAACCAAAGTTTGTCAGATACCAATCAATAAATTTGGGATCCCAGTCAAATTATGCTTCTCGAAGAAGCCCCTGAAGACCGAATTATTAGCTGACGAGGTTGTCATCTATAATTAGAAAAAAGTTCAAATATTAGTATTGTCGATAATTAAATTCTTAAAATAAGAATTAACTACCCAATTAATTACTAATAAGACTAAGATCCAACTTGACCTCCCACTTATTACAGAAGGTCTGACCAACGTGTAAACAAGTAGGGCAAGAGGTAAGCGACGAGCGTTAATTGCATGGAATGCAACTCTTAGATTTATGAGACTAGTGACATTAGTAACTCTTATAGTAATGTCAAAAGCATATTTGGTCTCATCTTATGCCTCGGGTCCGAGGTCTGACCAGGTAACTCGATTTAAGTCTACCAAAAAAGAACGTGCGAAAATTAACATAGATCTGACCTATGAAAAAATTCGCCATGGGTTGGCAAGGCCCTGAGGTCTGACCAGAGAGGTCAAGCCAAATGCACGTGTTCTAGTTTTGGCTGGCATAGACTTAAAATTTCATATAAGGGTATACACATAAATGTGACAAAATCGTGTACAAGAAGCATGCAAAACAACTTGTAGCACAAAGTTAAGAAAATATTTTGTTAACCTTTTTGGTATAGACATCATTTTCTCAAATGTTCTCGGTAGCTCCATTTTGGACGCACAAAGAAACGGAGAAACATGTCAGCGTGAAGCATATTAAAAACCTGACTCCTTTTGGGGAACCTTACTTCCACCCTCCTTAAACTTCTCTTGTAGTTTGTCCATAATGGGTGAGCCGTACTTCCAATTGACTAATGATGCTATGGTATGTTAAGAAACCTCTTTTGTTAACATTAGTTTTATAGTTGCCAATATGGTGGGATTACAAATTTGATCAAACCCTATATTGTAGTCCTACATGCGTCCAAAGACACAAGTAATTCTAATAATTCCCTCATATGCCCAAGCATGTAGTGGGGCGGGATAAGATTAAAGATCAATTCAACCCCATATTGCGCACATAAAAACTAAAATTTCACAAGAAATCAAATTTCATAGTTTAATGTCCGTATTAAATTTGTCTAAAATCCTCGGTTTCGCAAATAACACATAACTGGTCACAAGGAGTATAATTACGTGTGTAATTTTAGACATGATCAATCCAAGTTTCTCTATAAGTATAAGTCTGTTTTTACGAGTTTCATAAAGTCTATTTGCAAATATTAAGAATCACATGGCATATTACATATAAGCAAATTAAAGCAGACAAAAAATTGTATTATAATTGAAGACAAACTTTTATAATGAAAGCAGTAAATCATATAATGCATCGAGTTCTCAAAAGAGTC
This sequence comes from Tanacetum coccineum, assembly GCA_026074375.1. Classification (NCBI taxonomy): domain Eukaryota; kingdom Viridiplantae; phylum Streptophyta; class Magnoliopsida; order Asterales; family Asteraceae; genus Tanacetum; species Tanacetum coccineum. The sequence goes on along the minus strand of BQNB010086468.1, from coordinate 4,120 downwards.
TTCCCTAATTGGAGAACCAAAAGACTCTCACTAGGTTTTCTGCTAAAGTACCTATATCGCCACATCCATCATATAGCATGATTGCGTGAGTCTTAAGGCCGAGATAAAACAAAGAATAGAATAACATGGCAGCTTAATTAACATTTAATTTTAATCTATTCTTCTTTTTATCATTTTAATATTTGTGTTGATTCTAGGTGTTTATTTATAATTTATGACAAGTATTGCATATAATTGCCATAATTTTCTAATAAAACAATAAATAAACCAATTTCATGCAGCCCTAGCATGTTTAATTATGTGTGTAACCCATAATACACCAAACGATATGACTCGTGATGCCACTATTGGGATTTGATAACTAGTTAACCATTAACACTACGGGTACGCAACAGATATGGATCAAGTAAGGAGCATATGATTAACACACATAATGAATAAACAAGAAAACTAACCCTTGAAGACACCAACAAATGTTATGAAACAAAGTGACTAAATTGTCACCTCTATGAGTGCTTACACAAACACGTCTAACAAGCACGCTCGAATGCTAGTCCTACTTCACGTGTATCCAATACACCCTGATTGCTGCCAAAACTACACCGGGACGGGTGGGGGTGGAAGTATTGGGATAGGGGGGAGGGAGGGGGGAGGGAGGGGGGGGGAGGTGGGGGTGTTGGTGGGGGGCAGCGGGGGGGGGTCACAATGGGGGGGGGGGGGGAAGGGTTGGGGGTGGGGGGCGGGGGGGGGGGGGGGGGGGTGTGTGGGGGGTTGTGCGGAGTGGGGGCGGTTGGGGGGTAAGGGGGGTGGGGGGGGGGGGGGGCGGCAGGGTGGGGGTGGTGGGGGGGGAGAGGTGGGGGGGAGGGGGGGGGCGTGGGTGGGGGGACGGGGAGGGGAAGGAGGTAGTAGGGGGGGGGGACGGGGACGGGGGAGGGGGGGCGCGGGGGGGTGGGCGGAGCGGGGGGTAGGGGTGCGGGGGGGGCGGGGGCTTGGGGACGGGGGGGCGGGGGGGGGGGGGGATGGGGGGGGGAGGGTAGGGGGGAACGGGGGGGGAGGCGGAGAGGCGGGGTGGGGGGGGAGACTCGGGGAGGGGCGGGAGTGGGGAGGGGGGTGGGCGGGGGAGGGGGGAGGTGGGGTGAGGGTGCGGGGTGGGGTGTGGGGCGGCGAGGGGAGGGGGCGGAGGGGGGGGGAGTGCGGGGGGGGGGGGGGGGGGGGGGGGGGGCCGGATGGGGGGGTTGTGTGTGTATTTATTGTTTTGCCTGATTTTTTTTTGTTTTTTTTTCCCTTTTTTTTTGTTTTTTTTTTTTTTTTTTTTCTTTTTTTTTTTTTTTTTTTTTATTTTTTTTTTTTTTTTTTTTTTTTTCTTTTTTTTTTCTTTTTTTTTTTTCTTTTCTTTTTTTTTTTTCTTTTTTCTTTTCCCTCTTCTTTTTTTTTTTCTTTTTCACACAAACACGTCAAACAAGCACGCCCGGATGCTAGTCCTACTTCACGTGTACCCAATACAACCTTTTTTTTACCAAAGCAACCTGAATATAATCCCTAATACCACCCTTGTATATAGCACCGAAATTCAGGAAAAGGAAAAAGGGTATTTACCGAATTCGGTTTCTACCGAATTAGACAGAATGAACCGAAAACCAAAGAATCAAAACCCTAATTCGTTTCTGTTGTTTGTCACGCCTGAGAACCAATGAACCAAACCTTATTCACTTGCTGGAACAGATGTGGGATCAGATCACACTCGAAGAACCTTAAAAAGGATCACCGAAAATGATACAACAAGAATATGGAAAACCGAAAATCAAATAAAACCCTTTAGGGTTTATACTTGCGTCGGATTTTAATGAAGGGAAGGAGGAGAATGTTTTCTGTGTTTCTCTTATGATTGTCACACACAAATGAGCTGAAATGAGGGGATATAAATAGCCTCCAAGTCTCACTCATGATAAGAGCAAAAAACAATTCATGATAAGAGTAAAACTCTATAAACTTTAATCTTATCATACCTCTTCCTTTCATTCTTATCAAAACCGAACCTAGACACTCTTTGAAACTAATCTAGAACCTCCTGCTCGTTTACCTCATTAGGACAACAACATGTTAATGTCTTGAACGAATTTTGGTTTTAAGGTTCATTTTAAGAAACGTAACGTGAAATTAAACGCACTCTAAATGTTTTAACGTATGTGCCCCCAATAGGCTCACACATTTTTAGTTGTACACGGCTAGTCCAACTAACACATTCCAACATTTTGTACAAATAAAAAACATGTTAATATTCTTAAACGGTTCATATACATAATTTATGACAACATTTATATTGAATATTCATATAATTTGTGTTTATGATATATAATAATTTGTAGATATGTATGATATTACAAAGACTATTAAGAATATGACATTATTATAGTAGGATCTTAAGATCTTGATCCGATCTTCGATCTCGATCTTGCAAAGGCGAAAACGATCATTGTCCGATATTATAAACCTTGCTTTGAACCGCACAGTTTCGATCACACAATAATGTGAAGTGGTAGCACGGCTAGAAATAAGGGCGTTTGTAGCAACAAATATATGACCATGAACCATGCTGTCATAAAACTCTTGCTAAAGCGAAATTCAAACCATGAGCCGATCTAAACCACGAGAGCCCCTGTTTGACCTAAAAACAATCTACAGATTCATAATATGTCAATTTGAACCACACCAAAGATAACCACATCTGAACCTCGAGACCACTAATTAGATATTGAAGGAAAAATATAGCTGCAGCCTGTATACGGGCTTAAGTCCATTAAGATTCATTATTAGGGTTTATTGTGTGTACGTCATGTACTAAATATGTAGTTGGTTAATAATAATGCCTAACCAATGGGGTTTTTACTATTTAACATAACGAGTCGTAATGAGCCGTTGTCTCTATACCACCCCGTCAAATATCCATATCGATCTCTCTTTAACCCTTGTTATGAGCCGCTCCTATCTTCTAAAAAAAGCCAAAACTACCTGTTAACTTTTTTGGTCAATAAAAATTTGCAACCGCCTAAAGTTAACTCATGTTAGCGCTAATCTCTTCATTTTTCAAGCATGCACTAAATGTTACAAAATTACCACATTCGGAGGTTAGACGCGCCGTCGAAATGCATTTGCTCCCCAAAAAGAAAAAAAAATCAGGTCAACGATGTTAGTGCTTTCGGTCAACGATTATTGCCGTTACTTATCTTTTTTGTTTCACTTTTGCTGTTGTTATTTGTCTCTGCTTGTTATCGGTTGTCGTATGAACTTATTAGTTGCTGCTTTAATGTTTTTCATTTTCTACTAATGTCCGAGCTTTTGTTATTTTCTCGCTCGAACTGCAAGAGAGTATTCAATGTTATATATAACTCAAACCTTTCTGTAGGCTTAGGTCCTGAGCTTGTGGTGTGATATTATGAATGCGAGTTAGCGGGCATGAATGCGAGTATTGACGATTTTTTGATTTGATGTCTTTTTAAACGAACGGTGTTTTTCTACTACAATGAATGATAGTTTAGGGTGGTTCTAAGCTTGTGGTGTGATATTATGAAAATTTAATATGTCATCTTACTATCTTATAAAGCAAATTGAAATCCCTCTCATCATTATTCTTTTAAGTAATTCAGGTTTTCATGCATAATGTACAAGCTTTAATGCATACAACAAAAAAACAAATATATTATATACTCGAGTAAACTGCAAAAGTCGCCCTTAAGGTTTAGCCAAATTGCATGTTTCGTCCCAAATAGTTTGAAAGTGCAAAAATCGTCTCTAAGGTTTAGCCAAAGTGCAAAAATCGTCCCACATATTTTAGCCAAATTGTATGTTTCGTCATTAATCAGAGACGATTATTTGCAAAATAGTTTAATTTTGGGACGATTTTTACACTTTCAAACTATTTGGGACGAAACATGCAATCTGACTAAACCTTAGGGACGATTGTACAACTTTTTAATACACAATTAATACTCTTATTAAAACACATCATTACTTAAAAATACATATATTCATGCAATATGTACAATTACCAAATGCACAAACACACACTTATTGATCGGTCAACACATTTAATAATATTTTTAAAACACCCCTTAATCCATTA
>BQNB010086467.1:0-21756 GCA_026074375.1 Tanacetum coccineum | reverse complement strand
CTTTCGAGTATATTCACTAAATGACTTTTCAGATTTCATTTTGTATGACATTAGATCCCCTTTAGATATTGCACAATTAATTGCCACCTTTGACGCATAATTCACATCATGATACGTATCAAGTTCAGCTTGGAACTTCTTAAGGTCTTTGAACATCAATTGGTTAGTCTTTGACAGTTCATTGTTTGCTTCTTTGAAATGGTTATTTGATGATTCTAAACTTTTATTTTTGGTTTTAAAATCCTCAATTTCACCTTTTAATTTATCAACTAAAGCCTTGTTTGATGATTCTAAAAATTTATTACGGTTTTTGCTATCATCAATTTCACATTTTAGTTTCTTAATTAAAGAAGCAAGCAAATCATGTTCTTTAGCAAGATCATCATCATCTTGGTTAACCGTTTCTCCATTATTACACATATCCAATGAATCAATAGTGATGTTAGTGTCACCTTGTTCCTCCAAATATGTGTCATTAATAGATTCAAGTTGCTCAGGATGTTCTTTGTCATTGGCAAACACATTATAGTTATCATAATCATTTTGTACCTTTTGCAACAGCTCAGTATCAAAGATGGGTCCAGAATTGTCAGCAACATCTGGAGTAACTTCTTGAATCTGTGCCATGTACATATATTGTGCTTCCAATTCCTGATCGTCAGGTTCATCATTAGTGTCATCCTTCCAATCAGCTTGTTCTGCATTCAACTGAACTCCAGCTTCCTCTTGCTTATACAATAACATCTTTTCCTTGTGATAATCTGTATCCTTTGCCCGTTTTGGTTTTTGACATTCCCTTGATACATGCCTATATTTCTTGAAATTATAACATTGAATCCCAGACTTTTGCACTACCTGAGTACCTACATTCTCCTTAGCCCCAGCAACATTAACTGCCCTCTGATTATCATACCCAGTTCCTCTGTTGATTCTTAGAGTATTATCCTGATGTGCTCTACCGGTGTTTGATGAAGTTCCAAGGTGGTTGCTGGTAGGTTTGTAGATTTTCTTGAATGATAGAGAAATTAAAGCCATGATTTTATCAATCTCCTTCTCCTTTGACAGTTTATCATCTTCAATAACCATAGTAGGTTCTTGATCATAAGTGGGTAGAGGAGAGTTGGTAATTGCTTTACCTCTATTTTTGGTAGCAGCTGGTTGTGATCTGGTTGAAGAATTTTGAGTGTAATGATTAGGATGGTTTTGAGGATGGTAAATTGGTTGTTGTTGAGCAACAAGTGTAAGTGGATTAGCAGTACGTGCTAGTCTTTCATCTCTTATCTCATTGACTTCATTCTGGTTTTGCTTCAGGATGTCATAAAGTTTGTGATAGGAAACAGTCTTCAGTTCTTGACTCTGCTTAACAAGTGTCACAAACTTTTGCCATTCTGGTTGTAATTGAAGTAAGAACTGAACATTCACTTGATGATTTGTAACATCACATTGATTCCTGAAAAGCTCATTCATCATCTTGTAGAACCTTGAGTAATACGATTCAAGTGATTCACCATCCTGTGATGTGAATTTTCCAAATTCCCAATATAAATTAGTTTCAAGATCTTGAACATTGATTGATTCACCTTGTTTCAACCTTTCAATGGATTTTTACATTTCACATGCATTTGGACAAGCATTAACTGTGGAGTAGATATCATTATCTATCCCTGTGAGAATTATCTGAACAACTTTAGCTTCAGCATTCAGTTGATCTCGTATGTCTTGTGAAACATTCTTATAGTTCTCCATGTAGCCTTCTGTAGTTGTTTCTGAACTACCTTCTGCAACTGGAATAGTTTTTTCAGTCCATTTGAACTTGTATGGTGGATTCTGGAGACTGTTGATCCCAGTTACCTTCTAATGATCGAATTCCTTAAGCTTGTTTAAGGTTTATTTATGCTAGATAAATCTAACACAACTTAGTTTAAGAAACTTTGTTTGATAATACTAAATATTATGCGGAATCTAATCTTTAATATAAGAAGAATTCTTCAATGAAACAGTAACAAAAATAATATAATTCAACAATAAAAGCTCCAATATTATTATTACAAATAATACGAATACTCTCCTAGTATTAGGGTTGCAAAACCTTGAAGCTATGACAATTCTATGAATGACTCATTTTTGGTACATAGAACTCTATGCCCTAGGTCCTCCTTTTATACACCAAGGAGTCCTAGTCGATTTACAATATATTCCTAAAACTTAGATTATTCTCAAAGATCTATTCTATGAATAACAATCCTTATCTCATAAGTAATCTTGATCTTCAAGCAATCTTTATCTTTCAGCAGTTGTAACTTTGTACCAACAACATTAACTCTTAACAAGCAGTAGTAACTTATACACCAGCAACATTAACTATGTACAAGTAGTAGTAACTACTTAGAATATTTTCTTCAATCTTCACCAGCAGTACTAACTTTACTCTAGTTGTACTGACATATACTAGCAGTACTAAGTTACACTAGCAGTAGTAATATACTCTAGCAGTAGTAACTAGCAGTACTAACTACTTAGCATATTTTTCATTAAGATTACTAAACAGCACTAAGTTTTGCTTAGCAGCAGTAACTCTAACCTGAGCGGCATTAACTTCAAGAAGGCTTTTAATCCCAACAATCCTCCCCTAAACTTGATATTTTTCTTCAAAATCTCAAGTTTTTTCATTGAAAGCTTCATTAATCACTAGGAGGATGCTTCCAAACACTTTATTGATTCTTAAGCAGTTTTGTGATGAGCTTAAGAAGCTGATAACACATTTTATTCCAATGATCAGCTTACAACTTCTTGTTTAGCATATAAGTGATTGTAGCAGTGTAAGTGGATATCTCTTTTCTACCAGCATATGAATGTACACATGTTGCATCCTCAATGTACTCCACATGAATCATATAGCTTCCAATCTAATACTCTATAATCATGTTGATTCCTCCATACTTGATCTTTAACATGTAGATCAAACATTGTCTTTAGAACCACCCCTATATCACTCTATTATAGCCACTCTACTGGCCTTGTTGATCATATGCTTAGATTTTACCATTTTCACATTAGGGTTTCCAAATTCGTCCTGTCAAAGCTTTTTGAGCATATGACTGAAGACTAGGTACATCTTTGAACTTCCATCAGCCCTGATTATCTGGTAATAGGTCTTCTTCCCTTCTTTATGGATCTTGTAGTCAACAATGCTTGGAGGCTTAGTTTCCAAAAGAATAGCATCCAATTGCTATCTTCCTCTTTATCAGAACAAAGTCTATGGTCTTTTGAAGCTCTGCTGTTTCTTTATCTTTATCCACCTTTTGCTTCTTAATACTTTCTTTCCAGCTCAGTGCCTGCTCTCTTTGAACTGCTTTCTTGTGCTATCTCTGCTTTAGCTCTTAAGTCAATTCTTTTGCTCGTACGTCATTGCTGCCTTAATTATGTATTCCATATCTACAAATGTGTTTACCTTTTTCATAGCTTGGTCTTAATTACTTCTAAATATCATCAAGCTTTTGGTCTTCAATTGATTTTGCTTGTATCCAGCCATGTTTTTCAGATAAGTAGTCATTGCATTTCTCTTTTGAGCTTTAGTTGGTGGTTTGTTCCTCATTTCTTGAGCTCTCATTGCTACAAAGTGCTTCTTTCTTACTTTTAAGAGTTGTACAAACAACTTGGACTTCTCTTTAATACTCAACTTCTCTTGTTCTTTTGCTTGCATTTGTTGAGCCATTTGATAATCAGCATCTATCATTTCTTGCACATTATCCTGTGAAACAATGTTGGCTTCTTTAATTTGTTGAGCTTTTTCTCTGGCAAGCCTTTCTTCTTCTTCTCCAGCTTGTAGCTTGAAGGCAAGCTCTTCATCAAGACTGATTTGATCTTTCTTCTTTATTTTTACAGGTTCTTCTACCATAATCCCTTTGCCTTTGTCCTGTACCTTGTCCTGTGATGGTTGTTGAGAAGAAACTTTTGGTATTTACTCTGCTCTCCTATCACAACCCTTTTGACTTTGGGTTTTTCACTTTTGATCTCTATTAAAGTCTGAGCAAGAGTCAACTCATCAGCAATTGTTGTTTCAGTTGGACTGACAGTACTAACCTCAACACTGGCAGTAGTAACTACTTCACCAGCAGTAGTAACTGGATCAGCAGTACTAACTTCCTTTTTAGCCACATTAATCTCTTTTTAGCCATATCATGTCCTGCAAACACTTCTTCATCATCAAGAACACCTGTATCAAACATTAGATCATCACCATACTTCCCCTGAGTTTCATCAACTAATGTAATCTCTGCATCATTATCAATGTCATCAATTTTCCTCTCCTGTTTGGATGCATCCTCCTGATCACCCAAACTAGCTTCATCAGAGGAAACCAATCTTGCAGATCTACCAACCTTGTATAATCTTTTGAGATTGTGAGTTCTTGACCCTCTTTTCTTCTCTAACTTCTTGACTCTCAGTTTCAAACTTGTAATCTCCTGAGCTTGAGCAGTCTTTGTGTTCTCCAGGTCAAGAACTCTTTGTTGCAATTTGGTACAAAATTCCATCAATTCCTTAAGTTTTAGTCTATCCTCACCACTTTGAAGTGTGTTACATCTTGCGAGCAATGGATTATTGGAATGTTTAGATACATTCTCAGACCTAGTCTGAGCAATTGTATCCCCTATGGTTTCTTGGCACCTAGGACCACTATCTGAACTAGTTCCTATGGAACATGGTTCATTAAGTGTTGCCTTGGATTGGGTCTTATTGATGTTACCCCTATCCTGCTCTGCATCTAAGCTAATAGCAGTGGTGGGTGTGTGATGGGGATCAGTAGGATTTGCTTAACCTTCACCCATTTCTTCTTGAGCTTGTTCCATCATTGTTGGAAATAAGGGTGTTTCCCTTCCAGAAAAACCTTTTCCTACCATTTTCATGCTTCTAAAAATCTTCTTTGTGTGAGAGGGCATAACATAAATCCCAATATGGTTTGACATCCCATCAACGTGTTTATTCAAAAACACTTGTACAAACCTTGGATACATCAAAAATTTTCCCACACTATCCAAGTTCTTCACCATACTTTCAAAAATGTATTTTGAAAAGTTGAACTTCTGGTTTGTAGCTAAACAGATAATTGCAGAAGCCATAGTGCTACTAAATTCATTCCATGCAGTAGTCTTAGCACTTAGGCATTGCAAAATAGTATGAATAAGGAATTTCCATTGTGGGGAAAATAATGCCTTATAAAAAGTAAGCTTCTATCAAAGTTTCTCATACCCCATTAGTGTAAGCTGTTCAAAGATGGTAGCATTGGGTAGACAATCAACACCTTCAGCATCTTCCAAGTGAAGATCTCTTATTACAGTCGATTCGGTTATGATCACTTTCTTCCCATCCACTAGGGCTTGTAACTGTACTTCCCCATTAAAAGTTTTCACCTTTATAGTAGCCCAGAATTGTTCAATGCACGAAGTATATATAATAGGATTGATCATTAGTGCATACTTGATAGGGTTTGCATTCAAAAAATCAACAATTTGCTCAAACCCTTCACTTTCAGTGGGTTTAGATAAAAACGCGACCATGTTGTGAGTATCAGCAAACTTTAGAGTCGACATTGTGTTGGGTTTTGATGATGAATGATAAAATTGAGTTAGGGTTTGTGATTAGAGAGTATATCAGAGAATGAAATCGATTAAATGAGTGATTGAAACCCTTGATCGAAGTATTTATGAAAATACCCTCAACAACATTAACTTGAACCAGCAGTAGTTACCCAACAGTAGTAAGTTATGCCTGGCAACATTAACTTGCACCAGCAGTAGTAAGTTATGCCTAGCAACATTAACTTTCACCAGCAGTAGTAAGTTATGCCTAGCAGCATTAACTTTGAGTCACCAGCATTAACTCCAATTCCATTCCAAACACTCTGTCTGTTTTTAATATATTCAACTCTCTTTCTATTTTTCAACTCACCACTTCTCTCAATTCTTTTACTCACCAAAACTCTCTGTCTGTTTTTATTCCACACATCTCTCTTTCTGTTTTTATTCTCACCAATTCTCTCAATTCTTTTTCTCAACAAATCACTCTATCTGTTTTTTTATTTCACACACCTCTCTTTCTGTTTTTATTCTCACCAATTCTCTCAATTCTTTTTTTATTCTCACCAATTTTCACAATGTTAATTATACCAACAATATTAAGTATAACTAACAGCATTAACTTAGCAGTATTAAGTATAACTAGCACCACTAATTATACTTAACAGCAGAAACTTTTAATGACCTGAATAATAGTACTAATTCATATAAAACTCTACAAAAACATAAAGAGATAAAAGATTTTAGAGATTTAACATTCCAATACTAGCAATCAAATATTAAAATCTACTTACATCAAAAGTTTTTGTAAGCAAATCTGCAACATTCTTGTCAATATGGATTTTGACCATTTGAATCAATTTCTTTTCATTGCAATCTCTAATAAAATGATGTTTGATCTCTATATGCTTTGTTTTTAAATGAAAAACAAGATTTTTAATTACGCAATTAGTACAGTTATTATCAATAAAGATCTTGGTATGCATAAAATTGTGCCCATAATCAAGTAGTTGATTCTGAATCCAAAGTACTTGTCTACAGCAACTTGAAGCAACCACATACTCAGCTTTTGTTGTCGAATTTGCAACCACTGTCTGTTTCTTACACTACCATGATATTAATCTACTTCTAAGGAATTGACAACCTCCTGTTGTAGACTTCCTATACAAGCTTGCTCCTGCATAATCACTATCAGTGTATGCTTCCAAATTAAAAGGATAATCTTTTAGATACCAAAGGCCCAATTTTGGTTGACCTTTTAAGTACCTAAAAATCCTTTTCACATCATGAAGGTGTGAAACCTTTGGGTTGACTTGGTATCTAACACAGGCACACACTGCAAACATAATATCAGGTTTTGAAGAAGTAAGGTACATCAATGAACCAATCATTAATCTAGATAAATAAACATCCAATTCTTTACCATCTTCATCCTTGAGCAAAGGCTTTTGAGTTTCCATCTATATTCTTACCTTGTGCCTAGCAATAGCTTGTTTTCCAAATTTTGCAGGCATCACAAAAGTGTTGATCAAGACTTAAGCTTAGGTAAGTTTCTAACTATTCCCTTAGATGTAAATGATTGGAATGAGATGCATATTGCGTGACCAATCTCCTAGCCCACACCGTGAGTGTTCATCAATCGTTGCTATACAAATTTTGTCTTTTAGCTTATTTCCTAATTTTAATCACATATACGCCTTTCTTCCTATTACCTCGACCAAGACCTTAACATCCTTTTAGTGATCACTATCAGGTTTCAGAGAAAGTTACTCCTACAATTATATCACATATTTGACCCAAAACTTAACAAGTTTAAATCCAAATTCTCTACATGTTTCTACATTATCTATTTTGAGAGAGTGATTGAAATCGTACCTTTGCCAATGATGTTACCGTGAAGATTACTACAAAAAATGACATTACCTCCGTTGTATGCCTTGTAGCCTAAGAAGAGCTTTCGATAACCCGTCATGTGTTTGGAGCATTCGCTATCCTTTATCAACTCATCGGGTTCTAGTCACTCCGAATGCATATCTCCCTGATGCTTGGAGCTCCAGACACAGATATTCGTCTTTGACCTTCTCATCATCTTCTTCACCCTATCAACTCCAAGAACCGTTAAACAAACATCTCTTTGGCTCTTTTCTTTTGGGGTTATGGGACATTCTCAATAAGATGATTTGGGTTACGCATCTAAAGAGCCTTTCTATCGCCTTTACCATTCTTGTCATCACGGCTTCTTTGGAACGTCTTTTTGTCATTCTGAGATTGTCTCACGAATCTACCTCTTCTCTTAAAGAACTTCTTGAAGTCTCTAACCGCAATGGCGTATTCTTCATCTTCACTTCCGGAAGTCGAACACATTCCACGATCATTAGATTCTTTTCTTACCTCAAAGCAAGATATTTTCTTTCCCTCCACACTTTAGCTTTGACTATTCAGATCTTCTTGATAATCAGTTCTCGTGAACTTAAGGTTCCTCGATGAGTTCATCACTGACAGTGATGTTAATCTTTCGCTCTTCATCGTCGAGACCTTTTGCTCTCCATTTAGATGTAGATCCCTAAGAAACTTACCTAACATAATTCTTGCTAGAATACACTTCATCAAGAGATTTTAGACTAGTAATGATAGTATTAAATCTTGCAAAAGTACTATCTATAGTTTTGTCTTCAGAAATGAAGAATTTTTCATATTGTTGTACCAAAAGGTCGATCTTGTTGTCTTTGACTTGGTTATTACCTTGATGAGGTGATTAACAAAAGTTTTCCCAAATTTCTTTTCCTCCTTTTTCGTATTACACAATAAAAAATCTTTCATATTATTTTTTGGCAAAGCCTTATAAATGACCATTTTAGCTTCGTTGTTTTTCGCAAGCTTCTTTTTAAGATCGTCACTTTGTTTTTCAAAAAGGATAACCTCATCTAATTTGGTTTTCAGATTTTGTAGAATAGGTTGGAAATCACCATTAGTAATAAGATGCTAGAGATCAAGATCTTTTGATTTAACATATGTCTCGAATCTATTTTTTCAATAAGTAAAACTGTCACTTTCAAAAAGTGGTGGTCTTTGCATGGATTGCCCTTCTAGATATTTTTTAGAATCCATAGATCGATCCAAGCTTTAAAATATAATATATTTTAAAAATCTTGAGTGACCTTGGCTTCTGATACCAATTATGGAAACTAAGGGGGGTTGAATAGTTATTAGTCGTTTTTACGTATTTTAAAAGTGTTGCTTTCAAAATCTTAGAATTCAAGTCGTATGTTCAACTCTCAACCAAATGAATCAACAAAGTAAATATCTAACTAATACAAAATAACAATCCCAAAATTTAAAGAGAACTAGAAGGAACAATCAAACCAAGACAACCAAAGATTTAAAGTGGTTCGGGGGGTCTACGAAGCTCTTTTCTCCCCTAACTCCACTCCCTAGTATCCAGACTAAGATTTTAACTATGTCAACAAGTCCCTTCAGCGAAGAAAACAGTTTACACGTTGCTTACGTTGTTTTCTGACACTAAGCTAAATGTCGAGTCCTAATGTTAGCTAGAACCAATCTACCACTTCATAAACACTAAACAACTCACAAGATCTACACTATCGGATATACACACAATCCGAATCATACAAATACAACAAAAATTATAAAAGAGATATGATACTTAGAAGAAGAAGGAGAGATCACAAAATAACAATTCGTTTCTCTTGGCGAATACGAATTCTTCTCTTTGCACTTGATAGAGAGGATATATGAAAAGAAAGAGATTAGATCATTTTAAACAAGAATAAAAGGATGTTAGTGATCAAGAAGAATTAGAGAGAGAAGAAAGTTTTTAGAGAGAGAAAGTTATCTGAAAAAACTATGCCAAAAGAGTTGTTTTTCTACTGGGAATGGAGCAATATTTATAGGTAGAAAACTCCATACGGAGGGAGCACTGACGGCGGTACCGTGCAACCCAGATCTATTTGGTGCCCAGCCTCAGTAACTACACTAAATGTATTTGTCTTTTTGTGAGAAAGGTTGTATTTGTTACGGAACCTTTTATTTTGTCAAGGGAAAATTTGAATTTCAATTAAGTTTAAAAAAACTTTTCTTTAATTAAACATATTTTATGTAATAATATAATTTTTGTGAAATACTTTTGTAAAATTGTGATGGTTAAGAGAAGAAATATTATATTTGATACACTAAATCATGCTTAATGATTTGTTTATTCATACCTTAAGTGATTACTAATCTTAGAAATGGAATTTTACGATTAAATAGTTTTAACGTATTATATTATCGTAAACGTATTTTAACATATTGATTATAATCAAAACACTGAGAGGTTAGAAACATAATAAATAGACGTTTTTAACATTTATTTGTATGAACAACCCTTTTTTTTGGTGCCCATTTGACCGCCCCCTTGGGAGACACGAAATGCAAAAATCAAGGATCTTGTGTGTTAACATAAATGTCCATATATTCTTACATTATTGAAAACATATGCCACAAATAGACAAACAACCAAAAACTCAATTAAAATTACTCTCATTTCCTCTTTCTCTTTGGTGGGGACGGACGCACATAACAAACACTCCAAAACCAAAACTTTTTTTCATCTGTATCAAGAAAACATTGAAGCTTAAATACACGCGGGTTGTTCCGTGAACGTTGGAGTACATAAAAACAACTTTGGGTTGTTTGGTTAGCTTTAATCTCCTCCTAAAAACCCTCATTTTTGTAAGTAATTATTTCTTAACAATACTTGTACTTTATAATAAATAAAAGGTTTTTTTGACGTTAATTGAAAAAAAGGTTTATGTTCATTGCTAACGTTAATAAAAACACTAGTTGTACAACTATTTTTGTAAAATAAAAAGTTATAAGTTTGCAAATCTATAAAAATGTTCTTAAAGTTTGCGCATAAAAATGTTTAGAACATAGGGAAAATATCATTGTAATATTATGGTTGTGGTGGTGAAATAAAACTTTTAGTCATAAGTGCATATAGCTTATTTCGGCATATATTTTATAAGTGTGCTTATTAAGTCCTTATAAGACAATAGGAAAAGTTATCTATGGCCTTTAAAAAAAACTTAGATCATATTTTTATAGCTTATTTCGTGGCTTATTTTTGATACTAAAAAGGCTTTGTAGCTTAACGGCTTATTTTTAAGCTCGTTATAGCTTATGTTGGGCTTATAAAGTCTCGTCCCAAAAGCTAAGCCCAAACCGTGAGCTTAATAAATGGCTTACGAGGTTCGACTTATTTTGGGCTTAAGAGCCTTCGTGTGTCTTTTTGAACTTAATGAAGGAAAATCCCATCAAGGGCCCAACGGCTTTTGGTTTATGGCTTAATGAATCCATATTCGCTAATTTAATAATTCGGCTTGTTTAACCGGAGTTATGTTTCAACTTATGATAAGGCCTAAAATGGGTAGTAACAAGCTAAAACGTTTAATTTATAATTGGGCTAACTAGTTGGACCTTAAGTGGACTTAAAACTTGGTTTTAGTGGACTCAAAAATGGCCTAAATAACAATGGACTATTAATGGGCCATAAGGCCTAATAGTTAATAAACGTATTTTAAGCTTGGCTTATAAGCTTATATATATCATACAACTTATTTTCACATGTAGTTTATTTGTATTATCATAAGTATCCGACTTAGCAAACTAAATGATATTTTGGTTAGTTATATTTCAGCTAACTAGTACACCTAGTATAGGATAAAGCTTATGGGCAAAAAACTTAACTAAGCATTTGTTTTTAACAATGGGCAAAGTTGGGCCCCCCCAATAGTGAAATAATGAATGTGGACTTCAAAAACGTGAATTGATTGATCGACTTTAATTCTACTATGTTTTAATATTGGTTTAAAGTAGTTAAATTAGTCGTTGGAAAGTGGTGATAAAACGTAAGTTAAACGTAATGATTTGCCATTTTGTCGGGAAATTATTATTTCGTGGAAAAAGTGTTTTTGATAAAGTCTATGACTTTGGAAAGTAACTATAAACTAACAGGTCATTCTAGAAAATTTATAAATATTTTACACTTAGAAATATTTGTGAAAACCCATTTTCCTAAAACTTGACAAAAGACAAAATAATAAAATATTATTTTAACATCCGACTAAAAGACGAAAAATATAGTTTCATAACAAACTTCCATTATTTAATATGTGTGTCCAAAACATTGTTAACACTTATATCGAGGACGTCTTATCTAATTTATTTGGGGTATTGGGTAAATTGCCGAAACATGTTTAATTCTTATTTATTTATTTCGTATTCATTTATTTCTTATACATTTAATTCTTATCAATTTAGTTCTTATTTATTTATTTCCCAATTACTTTTATACTTTTTTTTATTTAATTCTTGTTTACTCCTCGTTCAGTTATTTATTATTTACTTACCTTCTTAATTAGTCTTGGATTTTCTATTTATTTTCTTATATAATACATATATGTATATATATCGTACTTTGACATAAGTTCATCGAGTCAAACTTATCAACCACCACACAAACAATGATACAAAACCTTTTACAACAATAATACAAATCCTTTTACAAACTCATATGCATCAGTTCATTCTCAAATAGCATATCTCTAAAATAAAACTTTATTAATAGGTCATTACCGAGCACCGTATTGCTACGTTTTATTTCGTTGATCCATTTTTTTTCAGTTACTTTCATCCTTATTTAAGGTGAGTCTTCGTAGCCCCACTTTCAAACTATTTTTCTTGGGGGGAAATGATACTTAAATCTCTTTAAACTGTTTTACTACTATGCTAAACTATCTTATTGCTCTTGGACAATATTCATATGTGCTATTACTTGCGGGGGAACATACAAGGTTTGAAACGGTCATGCATACTTTACAAATATTTGATTTCTGAAAATCATACATATATTTTGGAAAGACATTTAAGGGTTTAAATGGTCATACACACTTTGGAAACCTTTGTTTTATCATTTATATTTAAACAAACCTATGAACTCACCAACTTTATGTTGACACTTTTAAGCATGTTTTTCTCAGGTGAATTAGATGCTTGGATTATCTGATGTGCATTGGAGTCTAAATTGACAAGATTTCATACTTGGATTTCTACAAATGATCAAATCTCATTATGTTGCTTTCAAGCTTTTCATTGTGATGCAATTATGGGATAACTATTATTTCAATTTCAGAAAATCAACGAGATTGTTTTACAAATGACACATTTAGAGGTCGTTCTCTTGTATCTAGCGCTGTGTATTATGAAGTAGCACCCCAAAGTGGTATTCCGTTGCGTTGTGATTTTTTTAGGGGTGTTACACAACTTAGCTAAAATTAAGCCATTTTGTTCCTCTTCTTTGGCTTCTTGACCGGCCATGGATCCAAAGTGGTCTCGGGCCTTTCTTTTCGTTTCAAAATCACTTAAATACTCATAAAAATCAACCGTAAAATTTTCCCCAAAGTTAATTAGCATTTTTATTCAATTTAAAAATACTTTTCCATTAACCTAGAGTATTCACACGACATATTTTCACTTTACACCCTTCAAAACTCATTTGGACATTAACGGACGGGTCAGACTCGTTTTTCGGCATTTCTCACAAATTCACGGGTCAAACCACCCGGAATACAAATAACACAATAATACCTTCCTAAAGGGATTATTAATCACAATAAACCTCAAATCATCACATATCTCATAAAAATCACCACCGTCAACACGGTACAAAATCTGAATAAACTGACAAAAGTCAAATAGTTAAAGGACTATTAATGAAATATTCAGAAACCAAAAAGGGCAAAGGTTACACCTTACTTACCTATACTTATACTATTATATGATCACTATCGCTTATATTTGGCTGACATGCTTGCCTTGCAATACTTTATATGTCGCCATGCGTACTTATACCTTGCTACTGCTTACTTATATACAAGCATGCCTATACTATTATTTTCTATTTTGAATGTTGGATACATAATTTTGGATATATTATTTTGGTTATACTATTTGGGATACACTATTTCAAAAACACTATTTTGAAATATTTTATTCATATACTAATTTGAGTACACAACTACATAGTTTTTGCCCTATGTTATTATGTCATGGCTGTCACATGCCTTGTCCCCCCCCCCCCCCCACACACACACTACTCATTTTATTAGAAAGTCTTAATATACTGCATTCTAAGATGATGAATTGGATTACATCCTTAGTCACACTAGGAACAACCCACTGATCAACGTAGTCGCAATTAGTGGTCCTGTCATACAATTAGTGCTTTAGGGACTACAAATAGGACAATAGGATTCATGAGAAAGTGATAACCTTAGGCTGAGTTCCTCACGTCAGCTGTAGTAATAGAGCCCGCCTTAGTGTTCGTGTTCCAGAGATGGTACCAATATGGACGACCAGAAGTCTTTCGGTCAAAAATTTTATGCAATTGAAACGTTTTCTTACAAACCTTACGAAGTACAAAATTTTGAGATTTTCTATGGTTGATGGTTTTAAATATAAATCGTTTTGAACACATGTTCAAACGTTAATTTTCTTGAAAGCCAAAAATCCAGACCACATACGAAAAATCGTTTGTCGATACACAAATTTTTACAAACATCTTTTCACATACTATAATTAACGAAAACTTCAAACAATGTTGCTCCAAACTACATTTATGGTTAAAATTTTAATACCATGCCTCCGAGAAGGGAAACGCACTATTCGGCCATTAGAAACGAACCGAACACCTTTGATTATCAATTAAAAAAATTCGAACGCTCCAAATCATTGACACCAAATTCTGCCCTTAGAAACTTTGATTTATAGGTCATCATCTTTAACTTCTCATACGGCCGACTACACGTTCCTCCTTGATGTTTTCACATCAGGGGTTGTCTTCTGAAAATTTTTTATATCAACTATGAGATTATTAGCAATGTTCATCCTCATTGTTCAAACTAAGACGTCAAACACGAGCAGGTTCTTCATTCTTCTTTCATGTTGATCTTTCTGACTTTCTTTTAACGAATATATCGACCTTCGTGAGTCCATAAGAAACCATAATTTCCACAAATTAGCTATGCAGTGCAGCCTCAAGAAAAGCGACCTAATCGATTGCACTAGTAACAAGTGATTGTGCCAACCTACACCGACTCATACCCCGTTTCGTGCAAGCCCTTTTGGATTTGATGAAGACCATATAGAGAACGACTGATCCTCCTCTCCTCAATAGATACATGATGTTCTGCAACACGACGCCTCCTCCTCTATCGTCTTTACCAATTTCCCTCTAAATGACTCAGTTGCCTTGACTGTACCCCTAACCTTCTTCGCTAATCTCATCAATCTAAGCTGTAGATACCCATTCGTTTGTTTTGATCGAACCCAAGATTGAGCAGACTTTTCAAAAACATTAAGTTTGTAATAACAACTTGACGCTTAACTTAATTTTATGACAGTTGTTTGATTGAGTTTTAGAGTTAATTTAGATTCAAAGTTGTTACTTAGCTTAAGGTTTATGATATTTTTCTCAAGGACGGGAAAGCTTACCCTCGCCAATATAGCCGCCTGATAGTTACTTTATACTGACACTCCTTTTCACTTAGTAGGATAAGCTTGGATAGAAATGCCATGATTTCAACTTTTAGTAGTATTTGACCATGCCACATAAGCTATGACCACATCACCCAATCCTGATTTGAATTCTAATTCTTTCTTGATGAAATTGACCTCTATTGAATTTTAAGTACAAGCGTTAGTCTTTTACAATAAGAAAAGACAAAAAAATTGTTGATTATAATATAGTAGACTAGGCCATTACACTGGACTAGCAGTTTCGTTAGTGAAATTTGTCACCTTGACCTACGAACACCCTATGGATTTTAGTGGTTGGCATATGATGAACCCTAAGTAAAGCGTAGCCGATGATTAGCTAGTTATCACCCCAAAGGAAGTTAGTTTGATGATTGATTTCATGTTATGGAAGAACCGAACAAAACTCTCGTTAGAAAAGTTAAGCAACTTAGACGAGATAAGATTTTGATTTCAAACTTAGAGGGGACTCAAATCGAGGACCCTAATTTACTTGGGTACGAGAGGACCAAATGAGACTTTCGTACCCGCACCTTTTTGGAAGTTGCACTAGTAGAATTTCGGGACAAAATTCTCTTAAGGGGGTAAGACTGTGATAACCGGTGATTTTCCTAAGTTATAGTATTCTATAATACTATGACTTTATACTTTCATACTACTATCTCATTTAAAATTACTATAGCAAAACTCAGATTTTAACTTTTGTTGACTTTATTGTACGTAAAAGAATTACGGTGTAACCGGCTGTCAACCAACAAATTTCTACAATAGTAAATCATTTTTATTTCAAATAAACACTTTCTAAACATTTACGTTTTGCATTGGTCATTTACCGGGAAATCTTCCCGCGCCCAACGAAAATTGTCACACAACGCGTACCAGCACGACAATACTTAAATTTTATGTTTAATTATCCCAAATTATTTTAATAAACTTATTTTTATAAGTTATTTCATATTTCTTAAAAACGTTTGCATAAAACGCGAATTTACGAGTTACGTTTACATTTAACGAAACAAGAAACTACACAAAAATTCAAATTTATAAAAGCTTGGGAATCCCCTTTCTTTGGATCCCATTCGACCGTCCCCCATAGGAGACACCATAGCACATTTTTAGTGATCATGTTTATGTACAATTTTCCATATCCTTCCTTTCAAACACACACGCCAAAATACCAAAAACACACAAAATCAAAAACTCTCTCTTTTCCTTTCTCTTCTTGGGTCGGAAGAACACAAACACCACACCAAAACCATACATTTTTCATCTGGTCTCAAGAACATGGAAGCTTAGATACGTTCGGGTTTGGTTCTAGTGATCGTTTGGGTAAATAAACAACGTTTGGGTTGTTTGAATAGCTTTAATCTCATCCTAAAACCCTCAGTTTTGTAAGTAATCATTTCTTAATAATATTTGTACTTTTGTTAATCTTATGTTATATAAACACTAGTTGTACAACTATTTTTGTAAAATAGAAAGTTAAAAGTTTGCAAATCTATAAAAATGTTCTTAAAGGGTGCGCATAAAAATGTTTAGAACATAGAAAAAGTATCATTGTAATATTATGGTTGTGTTAATGAAATAAAAATTTTGGTCATAAGTACTTATAGCTTATTCGGCTTACTAATAAGCACACGATTGCTTATTATGGTTTATTATAGTTTCCGTCAAAAAGGAAAACAAAGAAAAGGAACTCTTGGTCCTTTAAAACTTTCGTTCTATTTTTATAGCTTATTTCGTGGCTTATTTTCAAGACTAAAAAGCTTTTTTTATCTTAAACGACTTATTTTTAAGCTCGTTATAGCTTATGTCGGGCTTATAAAGTCTCGGCCTAAAAGCCAAGCCAAACCATGAGCTTAATAAATGGCTTACGAGATTCAGCTTGTTTTGTAGCTTATATTTTAGCTTATTTTAATATTAAAAGTGCTTATTTAGTTATCATATAGCTTATTGGATTTATTTTGGGCTTATTTCAAGTGTATAAGTTATCATTAGATATAGTTTTTGACTAGTTGGGCTAACTAGCCCAATGACAGTTCGGCTTATTTTGATGACTATATATTTCGGCTTGTTTTAAGTTCTTAATCGAAAATACTTATTTTGAGATTTTATTGTGTTTTATTGGATTGGATTATTGATTTTTGGGCTTATTAAAGTTTTGGCTTATTTTAAAAGCCTATGATCGGCTTAATTTACATACTACATTTCGGCGTATATTTGACTTATTTAAAATGGATTATTTAAGTAACCACTACCCGACATATTAAAAATGGTTTAATAACAAGTTTAAACTTGGACTTAATAAAATGGTTAACGAACAAAATGATTGAGTTAAAACATTTAACTTATAATTGGGCTAAATAGTTGGACCTTAATTGGACTTAAAACTTGGTTTTAGTGGACTCGAAAATGGTCTAATATTAATAGACTATTAATGGGCTATAAGACCCAATAGCTAATAAATGTATTTTAAGCTTGGCTTATAAGCTTATATACATCATACAACTTATTTACATATGTGGATTATTATTATTATCTTAAGTATTCTGACTTATTAAACTTAATGGATATTTTGGTTATGTATATTCGGGCTAACAAGTAAACTTGTATTGGGCTAACTTATGGGCTAAAAACTTAACTAATAATTTTGGGTTAACATTGGGCTATTTGGCCCAATGAGTAGAAACAAGTAAACTTATACTTCCAAAACGGATTATGGAACGACTTATGGAATTCGGACTTATATAGGTTTAGGATAGTTAAAATAACCTTTTGGAACGCGTGTTGATAAAACGTAGCGAAAACGTGGTGATTTGACATTTTTTCGAAAATCATTATTTCGTGGGGAAAGGTGCTTTGATAAAGTCTATGACTTTGGAAAGTAACTATAAACGAATGGGTCATGCCAAAATTTTATAAATATCTTATACTTAGAAAACATTTTATATGAACTTATTTTCTTAAAACCTGACAAATGACGAAATCACATTATTTTAAGCATTATATTCAAATTTAAATAAATAAACTAAATTTCATACTTATAAACATAATACTAGCTGTTTTCTAAAAATTCGACAAAAAGAAAAAATAATAAAATATTATTTTAATATCCGACTAAAAGATGAAAAATATGATTTTTATGTAGAACTTCTATTATTTAATATGTGTGTGTAAAACATTGTTAACACTTATATCGAGAAACATCTTATCTAATTAACTTGGAATATTGGGTAAATTGCCAACATGTTTAATTCATAATTTCTTATTTCGTATTCACTTATTCCTTATACAATTATCCTTATCTATTTATTTCTTATATATTTATTTCCCATTTACTTAATTCTTGTTTACTCATCGTTCAATTATTTCTTATTCACTTACCTTCTTATTTAGTCCTGGATTTTCTATTTATTTCTTATATCATACATATATGTATACATATTGTACTTTGACATAAGTTCATCGAGTCAAACTCATCAACCACCACACAACAATGATACAAAACCTTTTATAACAATAATACAAATCCTTTTACAAACTCATATGCATCACTTCATTTTCATGTAGCATATCTCTAAAATAAAACTTCATTAATAGGTCGTGGTCGGGCACTGTTGCACGTTATTCCTTGATCATCTATTACAACTACTTTCATCCTTATTTATGGTGAGTCTTCGTAGCCCCACTTTTAAACCACTTTCCTTGGGGGGGAAATGATACTCAAATCTCTTTTAAACTGTTTTACTACTGTGCTAAACTATCTTTATGCTTTTGGACAATATTCATATGTGCTTATAATTGCGTACTTGATGTGCTTATATACATGATCTCTCTGTGATGACCATGTTATTAATTCTTCATACAACTACTTAGCCGACTGTGTAGCACCAGCTAGTAGGCGATAGGTTTAGAAAACTATAAGTGATTGGGCCACTATTGACTTGTTGATTTGACTGAATTGCTATGATATGATATGATTTGTTATGTTGCTGAGGGAATACTATTCATACTGCTGCACTCCGCTATTGTATTGCACTATTGTCTCGCTTTAAATTCTGGCACATCAACTGGGTTTACACTCTAAACCTACGAGCTCACCAACTTTACATTGACCTTTTCGAGTATCATTTCAGGTGATCAGCATTTACAAATTGAAGGTACTTGATATCAAAGTATTCCATTGGCCAAGATATTTTCTAAAGACAAATGTTTTCTTCTATCAAAGATTGTATTTTATATAACATAGTAAATTAAATTTCTTGTAACTAAATATGGTTATGTGATGTCTCTGAAACGTCGCACCTCGTGTTTCCGCTCTTAGCGGGGTGTGACAATACTTTAGCCCATCTTCTATCTTCTTTATAGCTCTGCGCCTCCCTGATACGTGTCTTTCTAAAAAACAAGATGGCTCTTCTTTCTTACGTGTCCTTCACATACGCATCATACTCAGATTCATCAATCCACAAATCGTTCTACCAACATCAAAAAGGATATTTGAACAAACATCAGTTCATCACTATAAAGTAAAAAAGCCCCATTTTTATTTTTTGGTTAATTTGTGTTTGATTTCAAATTGTGATTTCATGTGGTTTTTTTTTAATTTTCTTAGTATGTTTGATGAATTATTGTTATAGTTTTTTTTCTTCCAATAGCAGGAAAGTCCCAATTGCTTCAGTTTGCGAGTCTAAAAAAGATGAAAAGGATTTGTGATATGATTAATAGGTATGGTGTCACTTTTGGAATTATTTGGTTGATTTATGTTTTTTCTATTGGTATGTTTATTTGGTTGATTTAAACCATAGGAATTAACGATGGGCAGTGACGATGATGTAATAAACGGTGTTGAATCAAGCAGTGGTGGTGATGGTGCCCTGTACAGGATCTTCCAAAGCTGACATAGCGAATGATACATCATCAACGATACACATTATAGGAAACTATAAGGGGGGTTGAATAGTTTACTGGTTAATTTGTTGTTTTAAAACTTTGCTTGGAAAATTGTTAGATTCGAGTTATATGTCAATCAATCAGCAATATGAATCACAACTAAATATCTAATATAATGAACTAAGTAAGCAATAACAATAAAGAGATAGAGAAATAAATGATCAAACCAAGGCACCAAGATTTATAGTGGTTCAGCAACGAAGCACCTCTTCGTTCCTACTCTACTCCCTGAGTACTCCACTCGAGGTTTCACTATGTCAACAAGCTCCCTTTAGGTGGAGAAAACCGTTTACACGTCGCTTACTTTCTTTTCCGATACTAAGCTACATGTCGAGTCCTAATCTTAGCTAGAACCAATCTAAGACTTCACAAAGTCTTTATACACTCACAAGATATATACCTTTGGATTGACACACAATCCAAATCACACCAATACACAATTTACACTATTGGATCTACACTCAATCCAATTTACACAACAACACAAAGTAAATGTAATGAAGATATGTAATCTTGAGGAAGAGGATAGAGATCACTTGATAACAAATCGTATGTAGAAGAATACGATTGTTCTTTTCTTGCACTTGATTAGAAGAAGAAGAAGAAGGGAGGAAGAAAGAATTAATCGCTTGAAAACAAGATCAAGATATGTTAGTGATCAAGATATGTGTTTTAGAAAGAAAGGAAGAAGAGAGAAAAATGGATCTGAGAAAATTCGTGGCAAGAGGTTCTGTTTTTCAGATGGGGTGGCCCAGTATTTATAGGGGACAAAAAATGACCGTTGCTGGTGGCGGTCCCGGCGGTCCCTTATATATAAGGGGGTCGCCACTAGATTCCGCTCCCTTTTTTGTTCTTTTGTGGTGAAGGTTGTATCTGTTATAGAAACTTCTATTTGGGGGGAAAATTTGAATTTTAAATTTTATGTTTTTAATAAAACATTTCTTTTAATGAATAAATATTTTGTTTTTATATTTTTATAAAAACACATTTGTAGAAATGTAAGGTTTAAGGATAATATTTTCTTGATCACTAATCATGTTTAATGATTTGTTTATCCATACCTTAAGTGATTAATCTTAGAAATAGAATTTTATGATTAGTAATTTATAAACGTTTAATTTTATCGTAAACGTTTTCACATTTTGTTATTATCAAAACATTGAGAGGTCGAAAAATATAAATAACATTTTTAGACATTATTTGTATTAACAATCTCCCCCTTTTTGATGATGACAAAACATAAACTCATTTAGTATAAAAATAGAAGTTTATAAATTATTAATGTGTTTAATTCTATTTCTCCCCCTTTTTGTCGAATCCAAAAAGGTTAATCGTCGAGTCGTAGTAGAGAGAAAGAAATCGACGATAAAAGACTCCCCCTTGATGTATGCTCCCCCTTGTTCGGGCACCAAGGGATCGATCTTACGATAGTTTGTTTGCTACAAAACAAGGTTAAAAATGAAGAATTCTTGTTTCACACAAAAGATGAACTAGAGAGAGAAAGTTGAGAGAGAAAGTAAAATGGAAAACATGGATGGTTGATTGAACTATGTGGGAAAAAACAAAGAGAACCAACACCCTCTCCATGTGTGGAGAGGGTATTTATACTTACATAAGGTGGACATGGGCCTTGGTT
>BQNB010086466.1:16430-22045 GCA_026074375.1 Tanacetum coccineum | reverse complement strand
TGGTGCTCAGTCGTTAGTTCGATGAATCGGCTCCATTAACTCAAGTGTGTAACAAGTCTGTTAGTTCCACGAATAGTTCGGGATCGCGAGGACTAATAACGGCAAAAGTAGTAACTTAAGAATGTGATAAGGTGGTTCCAAGTGAGGCCTTAAGATTCTGTTGAGTGGCAAGACACGATTGTGTCTCTAGACCCCTTTTAACGGATTCTGATGATTATCGACTTCAGATTCTTACTCGTCTCACATTGGATACCATTAAGCCCACTCATTTATAATTCCTTATTTACATAAAGAAGCGTCCAAATTTATGTAAGTAAGAAATGATAAACTTATGGTTCGGTGATTTATAATTTATTTATTTAAATGAAGAGGCGTCCCAATCCTTTCAAATAAATAGATTATAAATCATCCTACTTAATAATTTCTGATGCAACACGCGTACACACAAAGTTTTCAAGGTGGTGAATGACATAACGATGTCGATGCTCTAATGAGTATGGGACGAGTGTTCCAAACTCGTCTTTAGAAGTTGGGAGTAAAAACTGCCATGCGAGATCGATAGTGTTCTAGTTCGTTAAGAGTTACTCGTGTTAGAGTAAATTAGGTAAAAGTTCTCGATGAACCATGTAACATAGCAGTTATCATATAATAAATCCTAATTTTACAAGTCCCGCAAATACAAGACTTGTATTATTAGATTACACATTAATTCTATGTAAACAGAACTGTAATGACTTTGTTAACATTAACAATTATCATATAAATCCTCTGTTATCAAGTCCCGCCCATACGAAGACCATTGTTATACTTAGATTTTACATATCCATGTAACAAAATTATGACGGGGTTCTCGTTAACATAGCATTATCATATCAATCCTTATATTACAAGTCCCGCCCATACAAGACTTGTAATACTTAGATTCATACAAAATTCCATGTAAACAAAAATTATAACGGTCTTCGTGTAGTACGATATTGTATAAAGCTATGAAGAAAATAATATTCTTAGAACCATTGGTTTAACTAACTATGTCTTGAGACAAAATAAGACCTGTGTGCAACTCACAATGTCTAAGAAGTAAGATGAGACATTGATTCTAAGACTCACAATTTTCTGAGGTATAATTGGACCATCTGTGCAAACTCACAATGTCTAAGATGTTAAGATGAGACCATTGTATAACTCACAATATCTGAGGTTATATTGAGGACCATTATGCAAATCACAATGTCTTAAGAAATGCTTTGGTATTTATATAAATAACTCTTATATAAATAAACATTTGCTGATCTACGCAAGAAGATGTAAGCATTATAATTAAATATATGTATGGTCATGTAAGCACTTATGCAGCACGTAATGTAGCACATAAGCAGTAGCGTGTATGCACTTTGAAAATGTTTGATGTGATGCAAATGTTTGTGAAACGGTTTAGTTAGGGTTAAAATATGCAACATAGTTCTCTTTTAACCAGGCTTGATACATATGTAACACCCAAAAATGCGGTCGCAGAGGAATGTATGTCAGGGGACGTTACTTCATTAAGACATAGCGCTAGATACAAGAGATACGTCCTTTAAAAAGTGTCGATCGTTTTGTTAAAAAATTCTCGTTGATCTTTCTAAAATCAACTATAATTAGTTGTCCCATATTGCATCACCATGAAAAACTTGAATGTAAAGACTCCAATGCACATAAAATTATCCAAGGCATCTAATCCACATGAGACAAACAGCTTAAAATGTCAACATTAAGTTGGTGAGTTTATAGATTAGTCTTATATATGAATGTATGTTTCAAATGATGGTATTGGTCCACTGTATCATCTAGTACCATGTAAAAATCCCATAAAGATTTATAATAGAATGCACGACACATTTTATGTCACCAAACAGTACCAATTTATCACAGAAAGATTTATAAAGAAGCCCATGACCAATTTAATGTCACTAAATGTTTTCAAGTATGTTTTAGCCCTCTTTATTCAAGGCATTGTAATATTTGTGTGGAGATAAAACTTTGATTTCGATTACTTAAGTTCATGAAACTGCGAAGTAGATTTTATGTATGCACTTTATTCAAGGCACAGTAAGACAAGTATCCCATCCGTATGGTGTTTCTCAAGAAACACTACGGCAGGCAGTAATAAAAATAATGTGTTCCCCTCATGGGTGTTCCCTCCAAGAACACCCGGGCATGTATGCAAATAATATGTATTCCATTATGTGTTTCCTACAAGAACACTTCCGTGGCTGTATGATTGTTGGCCCGCAGGCGCCAATCAAATCGTAATCCGACATGGTATAACGTTCGTTCCCAGTGATAGCTAGTCACCCGAACGGGGATTGTCAATCCAAATAGATCTATCTTATAACATTCGCGCTTACCCTCCGAAGTAATTAACGTACATGCAACTTAAGCTAATCCATATCATTTCAAAAGTAAGTATGCATTTCGTGACAAAAATGAAGTCAAGTTATGTATCCCATAAGCGAGCTATGTAAATGTGTATGTAAAACCAAATTTGTAAACAAATCATGTAAAATGCATTTTGTAAACAAGCATGTTCTCACCAAAAATATATGTAAAACAGTAATAACAGGGGGCTATACAAATCTTCCTTGATCAAAGGGATCTCTAGATCTAATAATTCCAAAATAATTCACAACCGAATCCTGCAACGATCATTGGCACGACCCCTATAATTATGTCGTTCTATTATAATACACGTATTAAATACGATCAACGATGCGTACCATCGTAACGACGAAAATCATTACATATTTTTATATGTATTACATACATAATTCATGTGATGAGAAATACTTGCGCGTCTTTTTAAACCTTAACCCTTAGTATATTTTATGTATATATACTATTTTCCGTCAAATATAACTTATCTCTAATATTTAAAGAAAGTTACTATTTTTAGACCTTTCGTTTTTATAACCGAATAGTGATCTTAAAACTGTTAATTGAAATAATATATTAACCGACCTTTAGTTTTGACCCGCTGTGTCTTAATTTTAAAACTGAACAAATCCTCAGCTGGCAATAGTAAAACGTCACTTAACGAACAACTTTACGTTTTCGGCCGGAAGGCTGAAACGGACTCGAAAGTGCTCAAATCCTTTAATTAATAAACCTGTTAGATTTAATATATATTAAAAATAACCTATTTTTCTACTAAAGTGTATATTCCGATTTCACTCCAGTTTCTTCGTTATTGGGAGTTAAAAGTCCCGTTTTATATCAAAACGTCCGTCAAAATATAATTTGTTATATTTTGTAAACCAAAGTCTGACTTTTCAAAGTCTCGAATCCCGAATCCCATGTTCCGTTTTCTGGTCAAAATGACCCGTTACAAACACGCGCCAAAATCCATTTTTAGCTCAAAACTCGTCTAAAATACATCTAATATCGCTTATAGATTTATATCAATCCCGTTTTAATATTAATATCATATTTTACTAAACGCCGCAAGATTAATTAGATTTCATCACATATAATCGATTTGAATAAAATAAACGAAACAATCAAATTTCTTTTGTGGTGCAAAATCAAACGCACCCTTTTCGGTGTTGCAAAACCAAGCATTCCGGGTTCGGGTGTTAACTGCCGAACCAACGCGCCCTTTGGGTGCTTATTTTAAATAATCAAATGCACCCCTTTCGGTGTCACAAAACCAATCCAACCGTCCCCTCCCCCCGGCTGTCCCGAGCCAAACCCGACAACCCGGCTGTCCCGCAGCCAAACCAAACACCCCGGCTGTGGTGGCAGCCAACCAACCACACCTTTTGTTGCAAACAATAAGCCCGTAACTCTTTGGTTAGTTACCCACCAAACCCAAATGCACCCTCTCCGTGTCGTTTAATTAAACCAAACGCAGCCGAGAGACAACCAAAAACGTCCCCCTAGGCTGACCCGAACAGCCAAACGCATCCCCCTAGGCTGACCAGAACAGCCAAACGCACCCCATGGTGCTTACCATACAACCTAAACGCACCCTTTTGTAGCGAAAACCCGAACCAAACGCACCCGCTGCGGTGCTAATATAAAAGCCAAACGGACCCGTTTGGTGCTGCCCTAAAACCACACGCACCCTAGGTGCTGTAAACAAAAACCAGACGCAACCTGGTGGTGCTAAACCCACATCAAACGTACCCCATCTTGGTGTTATTTTATAAACAAACGCACCCTCGTGCTTGTGAAGACCCAACGAAACAAACACCCTTTTTGTTGCTGTTAAACCACCAAAACAAAACACTTTTTGTGGTGGAAAGTGGTGGTGCGTGGTGATGATGGTGTGGCAGCGGGGTGAGGTGGCACGTGGAGGAGAGTGATGCAGGGGATCGAGTAGATCGGGTGGTGAGGATCGTTTTTGGGTTTGGCCGGAAAACTCGCCGAAAAAGTTTTCCGACGGCCGACGACGGCGGCGGCGGTGGCCGGAAATAATATGGGGGAGAGAGAGTGTTTTATAACTTTGTGGGTTTGGGGGGTGAGTGTTATAAGGAATAGAAATGTAAATGAGAAAAAAGATATAAATTTATACTATTATATAAAACTATAAAATGAAAGTGGCAAGTTTTAATAGTTTCGGGGTAAATTTTGGGTAAATTTTGTAATATTACCCAAGGACCATAAGTGTATTTGTTGAGAAACTTTTATAAAAAATATTGGTTCGGGCATCGATTGAGCGACTTACGGATGATTCAATCTCGAAACTGGCCATTGTTTTCAAATTATTTTTTGATAAAAAATGAGTATTTACTTTGATAGTATTTCATAAATATTTTTTAACAATTTATAAAAATATCTGTTATTTATTTTGAGAACCGATTACGCCTTGTATGAAATAGAGAAAGAAAAAAAAATGAGATTTCAACTCGAATATTTCGCATTCTCAACAAAACGCTTTTGTTAAATTGCTAAGTATTTTATTAATTATTTTTCATTTAATAAAAACGTGATAATTAAATATAATTTAATAATTTTTGTGTTTCTAAAATCTTGCCGTGGATGGGCATTTCAGTCACCTTTCTATACATCGACTGTTTTCGGGTCTCGGTTAAAACTAAAAAGTTGTCAGGAATGTCGCTTTACATCAAATTGCTTTTTAGAGTTACGATAATGAAAACGTGATTTAGCTACTCGTTTTTGATAATTCAACCTAGGAATAACTTATATCTCCTTTAAAATTCCAAAAATTCTCGGATGTTACACTATAGTTTCGAACACAAAGAAAAAAAATAATAAGAAAATGACGATTTTTGCAAGAACACACGAACCAAAAAAATAAATACAAAAACTAAACACACCACTCCATGGCTCTTGATACCAATTAAAGACTAATCTAATAACATAATAGATGAGAGGGAAAGAAAGGTGATTCTAGAGAGAGAGTGGGTTGGATGAACACTTAGAGAGAAAAAGTAAACATAAGATAGAAATGTATTATGATGTGAAAAAATGAACTGTTAGCCTTAAAATATGGTGACATACATGGAATTACAGTAGTTTATTTATAGCGTGACATGTAGGGACTAATAATGACAAGCTACCATAGTTATGTGTCACTAGGTCTATAAATACTCCCTCCATACTTCCATGGA
>BQNB010086466.1:6430-13930 GCA_026074375.1 Tanacetum coccineum | reverse complement strand
TTTTTTTTGTTTTTTTTTATTTTTGATTGATTATATGATTTTCTTTGGTCGGCGGTTTGACAAAAAGTACAGACAAGATCCGCATTTTAAGGAAAAAGTAGGTGGCGGTTTGACCAAAGTCAACGGCGGTTTGATTTAAAATAATATTTTATTGGCGGCGGTTTGCCTTTCTACACGGCGGTTTGAACAGGTTAAGCGGCGGGTTGATTATTTTATGAGCAAAATGAAATGTTACTCTGCCAAAATTCAAAAAATCTACGGCGGGTTGACAATTTTCTAAGCGGCGGTTTGTTAAAGTAGGCGGCGGGTTGAGAAAGTTAAAAATGGCAGCGGTTTGCTTATTTAAGTATAGGCGGCGGGTTGCTATAATAGCCGGCGGTTTGGTGCAAAACAAGGCGGCGGGTTGCCTAAACTTTGGTGGCGGGTTGGTCACTAACTAGGCGGCGAGTTGCCTGGTGGCGGTTTACCAAACATAGCAGCGGTTTGTCTCAAAGAAAACCCTCGTTTTGAACACCTAATTTCCCGAAAAAATTTTTCGACCTTACCGCGGCATCTGCGTGGCATGTGAGAATTTGGACATGTGACCGAATTTGGGAATATTATAATCAAAACAAGAAACATTAAACACGAACAACAACACAACAAACACGATACATAACACTAAAAACGATCCGAATAAGATTCACTAAAACGACAAACGGCTAAAGATTCGGATTACGATGACAAGTGATCACGAAGTTGATTTGGTATCCCTTATTTGAGATTGAAGTGGGTTTCACGAAGGAGTCTACTTATTTCATCATTGAGACTTCCTTCTATTCTCTACCCCTTTTCTTCAAACCCAATCTATCGATTGATGACTTGCTTGAACGTATATGGCTATGATTGAGACTTGGAATATCTAGTTTCCAGTAGTCGGGGTGGTTGGTTGAAGACCTGGATAACTATCACTTAAAGGAGTTATGTTGTAGTACTCAGTGTCACACGCAGATGTCGATGTGGATAATTTCAAGAGGTGATGTACTTCTTATACTTTTAGGAGTTGGGTATATACAGTACTTATAGATTTAATCTTGCACCGTTCTTCAATCAACAATAGTGGAAGCTTAAGTAAAAAATTTGGAGTATTTTACTTCATTTTCAAGTTTAGTATATCGGGTTTACTTCACCATGTTGTCACAACAATAGCCGACAGAATACGAGGTTGGTAGGTTAGCCAGAGAGTTTAAAGGTTGAGATGTAATCAGCACTTCTCGCGGGATATTACTGTGTTATTTCAAGACAATGGTACTTCAAAGTCTAAGCAAAATTTTCAAAGTTCTTCAACGACACTCATATACAAGAGCTTGATTATACCAAGTTTTCTTCATTCTTGCTTCATCTCCTACTATGGTTTGTGAAGTCAAGAGGGTAATGGTTCGTTTGGATCTAAAGATTTATGCTTTAGACACGAACTTCTCGAGTATATGTGCGTACACAACAATGATGCTTCTGAGAGTTCGAAACCATCATGGGGAAAATGTGTACTTTGGTTATCATGTCAACTTCCAGGGGGGAAGGAGTGTATACTACTTCACTTAATATGGTTTGTGAAATATTCTGCATACGTGAGAAGAATTGTTGTTGATTCCTCGCATGTACCTCCGAACGAATATTCACCAAGACCTAATGACAAGTAGCCCTAATGACAAGAAGCAGTCGTTTAGTTGGTGTGGTTTGACTTCTACAAAATTCCGCTATGCACTTTGATGACAAGTAGAAGATTGTTCAAGCTACATCAATGTTTTAGAATCTGCTTAAGATAGGGATGTTGGTTTGGGGGGAAGCTGATTCAGAAACTTCGACAAAAAGAAGTCTATGAAGAAAGCTTTTCAAGACATGCTGCATGGATTGGGGGGAAGTTAATCCAACTCATGCATACTACAATGGTTCCTGTACAAGTAAAGACAATGAAGATCCAAGCTGGAGTACAAGTTTCCAGATAAGGAGAACTCAGAAGACTCTTCAAGCTTTGGAAGACTTTTTTTTTGTGTGTATTTGTACCTGATAGGAACATTGTAAGTAATTCCGTATGTCCGCATATTGGGGAAAGATTGTTAGCCTTAAAATATGGTGACATACATGGAATTACAGTAGTTTATTTATAGCGTGATGTAGGGATATAATGACAAGCTACCTATAGTTAGGTGTCAACTAGTCTATAAAATACTTCCCTTCCATACTTTCCATGGAGGGGGAGGGAAGTTCACTTTTGTAAAATGTGAGTGTTGTGTGTCTTCTCTTCCTTATATCTCTCTGAAGCACACACACAACCAACTCTCTCATCACTCTTCCTATTTTCTTTTCTCTCTTTTCTATATATCTCTTTCTCTTTTCTCTTAATAAAATGGCTCGATTTCTATTTCACTTAATTCGACCTCCGGATCTTGTTCATGTGGTGAATATATTATAACATGAACAACCAACCACCTCTCCAAGGCATGAAGAGGTGTATAAATACTTATATGTGGACATGGGCTTGGGTCTTCATGGGTTTGTCCATTGGCTTTAGCTAACTAGCCTTGTAAGTTTCCAAAAATTAACTTAACGAGCTAACTACAATTATCTATGGAAGTGACCGACACTTTCGTGTTCCTAACACATTTTGTTCCTCTCCTACCACTTTATGGATCATCTTTTTCATTCTTTCGGCGAGTATTTTGCAATGATCTTATAATAACAACCTATTAGACTTATTGGATGAAAATCACTTAAAGTAACCGGGTCTTATATTTTAGGAACCAAACCCAAATGATACCCTACCTGTGTTTGAGAACCATTTAAGGGGTAATTCGATTTGTGCCCCAATTTTTGAAGGGTACTTCAAAGAATGCCCTAATTGGAACTTGGTTACCCAATTGTCCTCAATTTTTTATGCGACTCATGCGACTTATGCAACTTGATTAAACTATTTAAAATTGTACTTTTTGGACACTATTTGAAAGTATATTTTTGTAAGTAAAAAGTACCATTTGTATGTTACTTTTTTATGCGACTTTGACTTTCCTTTTTATGCGACTTGTACTATAATAATTTTTTTATTAAAAAGTTTATAAATATAAAAATTTGTTTTTTATGCAACTTGTACCACTCTTATGCGACTTAGTAGGTGTAATAGTATATTTATTTAAAAAAAAATTATTGGGCTTCGTGAAAATTAAACACAACCCACCCACCTACCTCACACACACTAACACACATAGACACATACACAAAAAACTTATGTAAACACTAATGTTAATGAATGAAAACTGATTTCATCATTTCGAATCATCAAGTAATTTTGATCTGTTTTTGTAAACTGTTACGGTTGAAGAAAGTTCGATACAATTGATCATTTAGTCTTCTTAATTGAGATCTAGGTTTAAAAATTTAAGGTTCTTAATTCAGACACACATTCCCATTACGTGGTTTGCGAAGGTAATTTGTATGTTTTATTCATCTTGCTATTCGTTTTGTGTACAATTATTTATATTATTGTTTGCTCTTTTGCAAAAATGATATTCCTTTCGATAATTGAATTTGTTGCTCTGTTTTTTCCCATTTTGTTAGTTTTCCATGATTATATAGAGTCAAGTGGGTTAGATGGACCTAAATTAGTTACTACATTCTTGCACCATTTCAAATCACACAATAAGCCTTAGATTGTAGTTACTGCCTAAAACTTCAAGGTTGCTCTGTTTTTTATTTTGTATTCCATTTGTTTAGTTTTCCATTATTATATAGAGGCAAGTGGGTTAGATGAACATAAATGTAGTTAGTACCTTCTTACACCATTTCAAATTAGTTAGATGGCCATTAATGTAGTTACTACTTTTAATTTGACATGACCAAGAGCTGCAAATTGTTTTTATATTGGTTCCTTCCTTGATAAGCTTGGTTGAGTTTAGCTCCATTAGTTTACAACTAGTTTAGTTTTTGGACAGTATTTGTTGGTTGAATTTACTTTTTTGACATTAATGTGTTTACTGACTTACATTTTACATGACCATGAGCTGCAAATTGTTGTTAGATGGTTTAGCTGTTGGCTTATAAAATGGAATTACATAATTTTAAACCACACAATATTCATCATTTAAAATAGCCAATATTAGAGTATTCGAAAAAAACTTAACAATACATCTAACACTTTAATGAAATTCTCTTTGTTCCTTAAATATAAGTCTTTGAAAAGTAGGGTGACAACAGTTACTTGTACCAGACTTCCTAAGAAGGAATTTCTATTTTAGGCTTGGAAAAATAAATAGCTTATTACCTTATTTGATTATGTTATTTGGTTATAAAATTTACACCATTTTAAACCACACAGTATTCATCATTTAATGTAATTATCTTTGTTCCTTTATTTTTTTCATGTAAGTAGATCTGACATGGCAAATGGATTCTAGAAGGACATTTATTTAATTATTGCCTTAAATATTAGTCTTTGAAAATAAGGACTTTCAAGAGTTTGCCTTTAATTTAGTATTATTGTAAATATTAGTCTTTTTATCCTTTAACTAGACATGACTGACAATAGTTAATTGTATGAGCCCACCTAAGAAGTACTTTATGATTTAGGCATGGAAAAATTAATAGCTTACAATTTAATAAGTCGCATAACTTCTTTAGATGACCCAACTGTATATTAGTTTAATGTATGCAATCTGTGCATATATATAGGTTGCCTTGGTTGTAGTTTTATCATAACACAAACATCCTTCCAACCCCAACAATAATTAAGCCTTTTTAGTTTATCCTTCCTATTCTTCCTAACACAAATGGTGAACCTCGCACAACTTGCTCGAGATGCCAAATCCAATCAACTTAAGGACATGTTACTTTATTTCTTTGAAAAGGAAAATGAGTTAGACTTTACCCTAAGTAGGCAAATAAGCCAAATGGTTGGGTAGTATACTAATCGTGTTGGACAGAGGTTATACCTCATTGCTGAGCTCGAGAAGTTGCAGGGTAGCATATTGGCCTTTGAAACTGTTAAGTTGCTAAGGGATGTTAATGATGCTGATCTTTCTAAAGTTAGGTCCTTTATGACTGCTATCAGTCAGATCCAGATCAAGTTGCTTAAGAAGATTTCATTTGTGGTTCAAATGCCGAGAAAATGAATAGATTTGGTGTTTCTTCTTATGGTCTTAAGTTATGGTCTTAAGTTATTTTCTTAGGTCTATCGTCTGGTTGTTTTTCCTTTCTGTTAGTGTCAGTCCATGTACCTTTTATTATCCTTCTGTTTGTGTTAAGTTTAAGTATGTGTTAGTCAATGTACCTTTGTTTAACCCATAATGGTTATCTTAGTCAATGAATGGTGTTTTATTTTCTGATACATCTTTGTTTAACCCATAATGGATAACTACTTGGAACCTTTAAGCATACTGATTAAGAGTTTGGACTTGAACCTTTATAACTAAATAATAATATGTATATCAAAAACTATATACATTTAACCTTTATGATGATTCACGATGTGACTTGTAATACTATGTTTGAGGACTTCAACCTGATCACTAATTTATTTAATAAACAAAAGGCATGAATATAACATCGATACTTAACAACTATAAGTGGTGTTTAATGTTTACGTATAGTTATTAAATTTTCTTCATGTTGTTACTTATGAAATAATTATATTTTTTTTCTTTTTGAATTTATTTCTTTTAGGATTATGAAGCAAAAGTCATAATAACAAGTAAGTTGAAGTACTTTCTGTTTATAAAAGAAAAACTCAATCAAAAAGAAGAAAATTGTTTAGGACATCTTGTTTCGGGAAATGGTTGGATCTTGCATATTTTGATCATGAACCACATATGATAGATTATATGCTACAAAGGCAGTGTTATGTCAATGATGCACATTATGATATGCCTTTGATATCTTATATCCATGGTCGTGGGCTACATTTTGGTCATCGTGAGTTTTCTCTAATCACAGGTTTGCGTTTCGGAGAGGTTAGTTTCAGTTGTTATAGCAAAGGTGAACTTAAATTTTGTTCTAGGGTATTTCCTCATCGGGTAGGTCTAAAGATAACTAGCTTAGATTTAATTGGTGTTATTGAGGATGAGGAGTTCTTTTCCAAAATATGTGACAAAGACGCTGTTAGTATATGTTTGTTGGTATCCTTAGAGGTTATCTTTATGGACCGTAAGTTGGTTCATGAATTTGATGACACACTTATGAGGTTGGTAGAAAATCTTGAAGCATGGAATGCCTTTCCTTGGGGTGAGCATATATGGATACATTTGTACAAACAAATGTTGAATGTAGTATCAAATCAAAAGGCTGAGCACCTTAAAGGATTGCATATGTCTCGTAACTATGTTCCTACCTATACGTTGTCGGGGTTTGTTTGGTCTTTTAAGGTTAGTATTTTCGTATATACTCTTGTTTGGTTACCTAAATGTTATATTATTTCATTTTAATTTAAATATTTTTTTGTTAGATTTGGATTTTGGAGTCATTTCAACGAAACAATTATTGGTGGAGTAAAGACAGTGAAGTTATACCAAGAGGATTAGCGTGGTCGAGAAAGGCTATCTTTAAAAGTTCTGATCTTAGTAACCTCTTTTGCAAGTCAATTTTAAGCTTCTTTTTCATTATTCATCATTACCACTGTTAATACAAATAATGTCTATAAACATTATTTACATTTTTTGATCTCTCAACGTTTTGATAATAACAAAATATAAAAACGTTACAATAAAAATAAACGTTTACAAATTATTAATTGTAAAATTCTATTTCTAAGATTAATCACTTAAGGTATAAACAAACAAATCATTAAGCATGATTAGTGATCAAGAAAATATTTTTTCTTAACCATTACATTTTCACAAAAGTATTTTTACAAAATAAAAATACATAAATATTTTTTAAATAAAAGAAAATGGGTTATTTAAATAATAAAAATTGAATATGATTTCCCCCCCAAAATGGAAGCTTCCATACCAGATACAACCTTCACCACAAAAAGATAAAAATAGGAGCGTAGTCTACTAGGCGGCCCCCTTATAAGGACGGCGGGCCCCAGATATATTTGGGACCGCCAGGACCGCCGCCTGTGACCGTTGGGTTTTTCTGCCTTTAAATACTGCTCCATTCCCAGCAGAAAAACATACCTCTTAGCACAAAATTTTCATATAACTTTCTCTCTCTAAAAATCTTCTTTCTCTCTCTAAATCTCTTGATCACTAACATACTTAGATCTTGTTTTAAGTGACCTAATCTCTTCTTCTCATCTCTCCTTTCTCATTCAAGTACAAGAGAAGAACATTCGTATTCGCCAAGAAATGAATTGTTATTTAGTGATCTCTCCTCTCTTCTTCTAAGTATCAAATCTCTATTGTAATTATTTTGTAATTGTGTGATTCGGATTGTGTGCATATCTGATATTGTAGATCTTGTGAGTGTATAGTGATTGTGAAGTGGTAGATTGGTTCTAGCTAAGATTAGGACTTGATATTTAGCTTAGTG
>BQNB010086465.1:5376-28181 GCA_026074375.1 Tanacetum coccineum | reverse complement strand
GGATGAATCGGGGGTTACATACACGGAGGTTTCCAGCCCATTTGAGGATTTATCAGACATAGGATCACCAAGAGCCGATGATCAGGAGTACCTTGAGCTGCCCTGGATGCCAGAGGACTCATACGTGGAGGCCTCTCTTCAGGCCCTACCCTCTCTAGATTACGTGTCTGGCCCTAAGGAGCCAGAGCAGGCACCACCTTCGCCAGATTATTGTCCAGGCATAGAGCATGCTGATGATGAGATTGTTGTTGAGGATCACCCATATGTTAAGGATGCCTCACCACTGCTCAGTCACCTGACTATGTCCCGGAGTTCGATCCTGAGGCGGACCTAAAGGAGGATGACGATGAGGACCCCGAGGAGGATCCTGTTGATTATCCTACCGATGGAGGAGATGACGGCGATAACGAGGAGGGGTCATCAGAGGATGATGAGGATGATGACATGGACATCAAGGCCGATGATGATGAGGAGGAGGAGGAGTACCTAGCTCCTGTCGACTCTGTAATTGTTGCTTTACCAGCTACTGATCAGGCCCTATCTGCGGAGGAGACAAAGCCGTTCGAGACTGATGAGTCTACGGCCACACCACCACCACACCCTGCATATCGTGTGACAGCTAGGATTTCTATTCCAGCTCCAGTACCTACACCAGTATGGTCTGATGCAGAGGTTGCCAGACTTCTCGCTATATCTACTCTTCCATCATTACCACTCTCCCCATGGTCTTCACCACTTCCCCAGATACCTTATTCATCACTACCACTATCACCACCCTCACCTGTGTTATCACTAGCACCACCTCCTAGCCACATTTGTTCATTGGGCTATTGAGTTGCTATGATTCGGATGAGAGTTGAGGCCGCATCTACTTCCCAATCTCTACCATTACCACCACCCTTCATACTCTCCCCCACCAGACCAGATGCACCATCATTAGGGATACCACCACCTTTGCCCATATCAGTTCCTACTTCATCACCACCATTGCTACTACCCTCTGCTAGTCATAGGGAGGACATACCCGAGGTTACCTTACCACCTCAGAAGAGGTTAGGTATCGCTCTTGGTCTTAGATACGAGGTAGGAGAGAGCTCATCTGTTGTTGCTGCTAGACCGGCTGGAGGTCTTAGAGTAGATTATGGCTTTGTAGCTACTATAGATAGGGAGATCAGGCGTGATCCAGAGAGAGAGGTTGGATATGGGATCACTGACTCGTGGGACGAGATAGTTGAGACCCTTCAGGGGGCACCAGTTAGTACTGACACAGAGTTGGGTTGACATATGACAGTATTTGAGACTAGGGTTAGGCAGGGCACGGATGAGATTTATACTAGGTTAGATGATGAGCAGAGTCAGAGACAGCTATTGGCTGGTCGACTCAATATGTTGTTTAGAGACAGACGAGTACATGCATATACACGTCATCAGATGGAGACAGAGGGTAGATTGTCCCGAGAGGCTTGGAGGCGATCGATGGATGTGAGTGATCTTGCCCGAGGAGAGGTTATGTCACTGCGCACTACCGTACTGGGTCAGATATCAGATAGTTGCATAATGCTGATCGCAGGAGACAGGCTGTGACTTCAAAGATGCTGAAGGCAGACCATAGGAGATCTGCGGAGATGAGAGAGTTGAGGACAACTGATCGTACCCGACAGCAGCAGCTTATACCAACATTGACAGTTATGCAGTCTCTACAAAGAGAGGTGACTCCACTACTGGGACATGTGACCACCTTGCAAGGGAAAGTGACATCCCTACAGGGACAGGTGGTAGCATTACAGGGACAGGTCACAGCACTACAGGGACAGGTTACCGCACTACATGGACAGCAGGGACCCGCTGGAGGTCCTGCACAGCCAGAGCTGCCAGAGGAGGCTGGTAGCAGTTCATAGATTAGATCATGTTATGGCTAGTCATTTTGTATATAGCCTACTAAGTATTACGGGTTTAATCCCGGCTAGTAAGGCTTTAGGTTGTTATGTTTATTTTGTAACCTAAACATTATGATCATTTTGTATCTGGACCATTCATGTATGTTTTCCAATTTATATATGGAATGGTTGTATTATGTCACATCTGTAATCGAATTTGTTTATGAATGAATGTTGATTTGGTTATATCATTGTTGATTACAATTCAGTTGTATATTTCACTGTGTGATGTGATCTCACTTTATTTATCATGTATATGTCATGTCATGGTTATGATTTTATGAAATCTAACGGGTATTGTATTTTCTTGTGATTGAAGAAAATGGCACCAAAACGAGCCACAAGGTCAACACCGGTCACAACAACCCCAGCCCCAACAGCAACCACCACCACATCGGTCACTAATGCCCAACTTCAGGCAATGATTGACCAAGGTGTCACTGCCGCTTTGGCAGCACGAGATGCAAACAGGAATGGCGATGACAGCCACACTTCGGGAACGGGTGGCAGAAGGACTGAACGCGTTGCTCGAGAGTGCACTTACCAAGACTTTATGAAGTGCAAACCTCTATATTTCAAAGGCACTGAGGGAGTTGTTGAATTAACTCAATGGTTCGAAAGGATGGAGACTGTTTTCCGCATAAGCAACTGCTCTGTGGAAAATCAGGTTAAGTTTTCCACTTGTACTCTTCTAGCAGGTGCTCTAACATGGTGGAATTCCCATGTTATGACTGTCAGTCATGATGCTGCATATGCAATGACTTGGGCCGATCTGAGAAAGAAAATGACTGACAAGTACTGTCCAAGGAACGAGATGAAAAAGCTTAAGGCTGAATTATGGAATTTGAAAGTGAAGGGTACTGATGTGATTGGGTACAACCAACATTTCTAGGAACTAGCTCTACTGTATGTTAGGATGTTTCCTGAGGAGTCTGACAAGATTGAAAGGTACGTCGGCGGATTGCCCGACATGATCCATGGAAATATTATAGCATCAAAGCCAAAAACCATGCAAGAAGCTGTTGAAATGGCTACTGAACTAATGGATAAGAAAGTCATCACCATTGCTGAAAGACAGGCTGAGAACAATAGGAAGTTTGAAAACACTTCCAGAAACAATCAAAACCAACAACAACAGAACAAGAGACAGAACACTGGCAGGGCCTATACTGTAAGGACTGGTGAAAAGAAGCCATACGGGGGGATCTAAACCCCTATGCACTAAATGCAACTATCACCACGACGGTCCGTATGCTCTAAAATGCCACAAATGCAACAAAGTTGGTCATTTTGCTCGTGACTGTAGGAGTGCGGGAAATGCCAACAATGCTAACAATCAGAGGGGCACTG
Organism: Tanacetum coccineum; assembly: GCA_026074375.1. Classification (NCBI taxonomy): domain Eukaryota; kingdom Viridiplantae; phylum Streptophyta; class Magnoliopsida; order Asterales; family Asteraceae; genus Tanacetum; species Tanacetum coccineum. Next base: position 24,894 of record BQNB010086465.1, on the reverse strand, counting down.
GGTCAGGCCAGAAACCTACTTGCTTCGAGTGTGGAGTTCAAGGACACTTCAAGAGGGAATGCCCAAAGCTGAAGACCAACAAAAACCGCAGAAATCAAGTTGGTAATGACAGGGCTCCAGCAAAAGTGTATGTGGTGGGACATGCAGGGACAAACCCACATTCTAATATCGTGACGGGTACGTTCCTTCTCAACAACCGCTATGCTTCTATATTATTTGATACTGGTGCCGATAGGAGTTTTGTGTCTACTGCATTTAGTTCCCAAATGTATATCACGCCATCTACCTTAGATCATTATTATGATGTTAAACTAGCTGATGGGAGGATAATTGGGTTAACTACTATCCTTAGGGGTTGCACATTAAATCTCTTGAACCACCCATTCAACATAAATTTAATACCCATAGAACTTGGTAGCTTCGATGCTATAATTGGTATGGATTGATTGGCAAAGTACCAAGCAATCATTGTGTGTGCCGAGAAGATAATTTGTATCCCCTGGGGAAATGAAACATTAATTGTTCACGGTGACGAAAGCAACCAGGGACAGGACAACGAGATCGAGACCTGACACATATCTCGTACCCCAACCACACAGTAAAACAGGCAAAAGGATGTCCAGTCTTTTTGGCACATATGTTACTATAAAGGATGTCTTGATGACAAGTCAATAAGAAGTCGGCCATTCGAGGAGGTACCAATAGTTCAAGATTTATCCTGAAGAATTTACCTGAGGAACTTTGCCGCGTCTTCCACTGACCCGACAAGTGGACTTGTCAAATCAATTTTGATACCCAATGGTGCTGCACCCTAGCTCGGAAGCGCCCTTAATCGATTATGGGGGCCCCAAAACCTTCTGAAATGAAAGAGTTGTATCGAGCAACTAAAAGAACTATCCGGCAAAGGCTTTATAAAGACCTAGTTCCTCACACCTACGGAAAATCCGGTCTTGATTTTCAAGAAGAAAGACGAAATCATTCCTGAATGTTGCATTGATTATCGGAAATTGAATAAACTAACGGTGAAGAACCGTTTAGTCCCACTACCTAAGAATTGCATGATTTATTTGATCAGCTCAAAGGTCGATGTCCTCCTCGAAGATCGGACCTAAGGGTCGGGTATATCAGACAATCAACCAACTGAGGTTTTCGAGAATAAACATTCCGGAAGACCACTATTAGAACCCGTTAGGCCCATTTTAGGAATTTCAAGTTATGTCGTTTGTTTTGACACACGCACCCTTCCGTATTCAAGGGGGGGGGACCTTAGAAACTCGGGAGTGTGTAAACCATAATAATAAGATAAATATCGTGATTTACCTTATGGACGATAATCTATATATATCAAAGAACAATGCAAGAACACGAAGAGCCACCTTAATGCAAACATTAAAAATGCTTTAAGAAAGAGGAGTTTGTAATGCCAAAATTTTCCAAGTGTGATTATGAATTCCCAAAAGTACGAGTTTCTTGGTCCACGTAATAGATAGTGAGGGCATTCACGTGGTATTCCCCGCCAATATCGTCCCTTATAAAGGATTGGGGTAACTCCTAAGGTTGTCACCCCCGCCAACGAGATTTCCTCAATTTTTTTTGTGGTCTTGCTTGGTAGTAATTGAAGATTCATTGAAGGGTTTTGAAGGGTTTTTGAAGATTGCCAAACCGAGACCAAGCTCAAGCCCAGATGAATGTCCAAGTTTTAGAGTGGGTTGATAAACAAGAAGCAGCTTTTCAAACTGTTTGAAGCAGAAGGTTTGGCATTGCAATCAATCCTGGCCATACTAAATGAAGCGAAGATATTAAACGCATATTGTTATTTGCTTCAAAGAAGGGTTTAGGCGCTGTGTTAATGCAAAGAGAAAAGGTGATTGCTTATGCATCACGCCAACTAAAGATTCATGAGAAGAACTATACGACTCATGATTTGGAACAAGGAAAAACGAGTAATGTTCACATCCAAGAATTTAGAGGCCAACCTTGTAAGGAACCAGTGCTCGGTAGTTCCACGTGATCATAAGAGTCTACAACACATTCTTAATCAGAAAGAGTTGAAGATGAGGCAACGTCGTTGGTTGATATGTGTGAAAACACATATCCGTTTTATATCAAAAATGGCCCATAAAAGACAAAATTATGCTTTAAATGCTTGAATATTGCTTGTTTTATCTTTATAATTGTGTAGATATGGATATAGCAAAAATCGTAAGAAAATGGTCAAAGCCGGATAAACACAGAGCACGAGACGAAAAGAGTGTACAAAAGCCAGGAATTTGATAGCAAGAAAGGTCAAAAGTCAACTCAAGTCAACCTTTGGTCAACCAAAGTCAACTCATTAAAAGACAAAACCCAAAAATCCCAAAAACAGCCCCTCATTTTAACCATATTTCACAAAATACACTAAAAGCCCTAACACCGTTAGTCTTTTTATTAATAAAGACTAACGGTCATTATCTTTATTATAAAACCTAAAACCATAAAACCTTATAACTTGTTACCCTTAAACCAAGCCCAAATCAATTTCCTTGGCCCAATCTTTTGTATAAGCCCAAAAGTCAAACGAGTAAGAGCCCGGGTCAACGAAATCAAATACACCCTTTTATAAGAATGAATATGCGGGAAAAGTGGTTTCTACTATTCACCTTCTTCTTCGATTAACCACGAGTCACAATCAAGGGGTAAATGCAAATTGTTGATGTGGCACTAAAATTCAAGTGACAAGAATGACATGGCAAGGGTTTGAACACATACAAGCCCTCCTATGGTCACATCCCCACAAATAGTATACGCAGCACCATGGATAAAGGGTGATTTTACATTAAAATAGCTCACAAAAGAAGCACAAAGGGCATCTGACAACACGATATGCCACGTTATATTGGCAATCCTTGTGATCAAAATAACAATCATGCGGCTCATAAGTAAGGGATCTAATGAATGGAAGAATACAAGGCAAGATCAAAGGGATTGAGGAGCTGGCTATACCTAGAAGGCTTCTCTCATGCCTATAAATAATGCAGCAACACTCCAACACACACGGGACATCATCTTTTTTTTAATTTATTTTTAGTAGCTTATTGTAACCTTTCTTTTAAATGTAATTTCTATAAGCTTTTGTAGTTTAAATTTCAAGCTTTGTAATCTGTTTTTAATGAAAAAATTAAAGTTTACCTTATAAAATCTGTTTTTATTTACTCTACTCTTCTATAAGCTCTCAAATCACTCATGAACTCTTCAATAAGCCATCTAAGTCTCTAAGCTTATATTTGAAGCTCAATTTATCATATTATATACTTATACTAAATTAAAAAAACAGTTAATTATCTTTGCTATATAGATATGACTTTTGGATTGATAAGCTTACAATAGAATGAAGCATATTGGACTTTACTAGCTTATCTAGGATAAGCTAGAGCTGTTGAATGCTCTTTGAGCCTTTTTATTGCCTTATGTTTTAAGCTAAGGCTATGTAAGTTCTTCTATTAAATTATCAAGAATATTACTTAATAGTTGTACATTTGCCTTATTTCTCAGCTTATCCTTGCTTATTTATGCTTAATCTTATCATATTACGCTTTATTAAACATAATTGATCATCTTTATTTTCAGCCTATATAGTTTGATCTTAGTTATTATTCATTTTTGTCTAATAAATCTTAAAAATCCAAAAATATTATTTTAAATAGTAGCTTATAGGTTTCTGGCTTATTTTCTTTATTGTTTATAATTGTATCACTTATAGTTGTTCATAACTATTGTGATTAACCTGGTATTCGGAGTTTTAGAATGCTAAGATTTCTTCTTCATAAAGTTAGAATGTAGTTTTGAAGGTTTTTAAAGAGTGTTTGGCACAACAGTACTAACTCAGTTAGTACTAGCTTGTACGCATCTTAGCGAATTTTAAAACGTTGATTTGATCTTCCATTTTTAGACTACTAATTAGATTTCTAAGCAGTTTATTAATTTAAATCAATGAGTTTTCCATAAGTTTCCTAATCAATACTTTTGAATCTTTGCTAATTTTAGTTTGAATTTTTCAGCTTAAAGTTTCGTAGTTCGCATTTTCTTATTGTCCAATTTGCACTTAGTTTGTTGTTTTAATAGTGTAGAATCAGGTGTCATTTAGCCCTGCATTTTGTCATAGTTTTTGATTTTGTCATTGATTGTCCCAACTGCATTAGAAGTTCCAAAGACAAAAAAGCAATTTTACATTTTAAGCTTTCATTAGTGAAAGTAGCTTTTTATTAGGATTTGATTTTTTATTTATTCAAATAATTAAGGGTCCATAGCTTTAATCTGTCTCAATGTTGCGCTTTTTACAGAGTCTTAAACTCATTTGATTTTCTTTTTTAAGCTTTTTAAAATCACTTCTTGGTCTTTTTCAATTTATAAAACCAAAGAGTACTTAAGTGTTCTTAGTATAAGCTATTTTCAACAAGCATTTTTCAATAAGGCCAATTGAATTTCAAAAGAGTTTTCTGAAAGATGCCTTATAGAGAGCTTTTTTAGTTGTAGTTTTAATCTTAGGTATAGCTTAATAGTCCACAAGAACCAATAGCTATATTGAAAATTAAGCTTAAAAGGTCTTATGCAAGGGGACTGTGCTGGGTCTAAGTTTTAGTTAATGCTAATAAGCCTATTAGCTTTACTTCTCCTTATATTTTAGTAATAATTTTGTGTCCTTAACTAGTTAAATAGATTAGGATTAGGATTCATTAGCTTAATTAAAACATAGGATTTAATCTTATTAGCTTTTTTCATTAAAAAAATCCAAAAAATCAAGATAGCCCTCTAAGCTTTTATCCAATAGTGCCTTTTCTTTGCTTATTTGTTTTTTTCAAAAATGAATTTGGTTTTGGCAATTCTAAGAGCTTAATTAGCTGAGCCTTTAAGTAGGTGTTAAGCTAATCATTCATAAGTTGTTGATCCCACGCCTTAGAACGATTCTTTAAGTATATAAAGATTTGTTACCATGGAAGAATCCAAATAATAACACAGATTGAGACTTTGTGAATAACAAAAGTGTAATGCGGAAAACTACACTTTGATACTCTAGAGAGAATGGTATATTAAACAGTAACAATCACCACAAACAATACATACCACAAAATCACTGCTTCAATAATATTAAATAAATACGAGAACAACCTCTATAAGTATCCTCGAGGGTTATAACAACAAACCTAGAACAATTAAACAAATTCTCTCTAAGTGTATCTCTTAAAAGTTCAACTATCACTAACTCTAGGATCTCCTTTTATAAGAAATACAAGTGAACCCTTACAGCATATATCTGCCTATATAAAAGAACAGTACAATCAAGAACTAACTATCCCGAAATGTGCTCTCCATGACTTCTTATCTCATATCATCATCTTTGAACTTTTTATATCAGTACAATCTATCTTCAACTTGCAGTATTAAGATTTCATTGTGATGCAAGTATTAACTTGTGCTGGCAGTACTATAAACCCGTGCTAGCGATACTAACTCCCTTTAGTACTGTTATGGCAGTATAAGCTCATATGAGAGATTTATTCCCAACATAAGGTTCTGTTAGAGGACTTAAAATTTACAGTCAAAAAGTCCCTTTCTATGTCTATTTGTTTTGCTAATATGTTTCATAGTGCATTAAATAGTTATTTGCCTTTCTTTGGATGCTGATTTTAGTTTAGTCTTAAGCTTATTAGTAAAGAGAATTAGGTGTGCTATAGCATATTAATTCCTTTCCTAACTTATTTAAGCTTTTCTAGCTTATTTAATTTTGAAAAAGCCAAAAAAAATAGTTTTAGTTTGTTTTTCGCATTTTAAGCCATTTTCGTAGCTCTATCTTGAGTTTCAATAAAAGTTTCTTTTATTAAAAGTGCTTACTTTCAGCTTTTCTATAACTTTGTTTTTATAAGTTTTCAAAAAAAAAGAGGAAGGTGGAAATCGAGGGTGAGCAAGGCTCGAACCCCCGACCTCAACACCCTTAACCTTTATAACAACACAACCACACACCTCACTAACCCTCGTGCCCTGGGGTCTTTTTCGTTTATAGTTTACTAAAATTTAAGTACTTGTATAACATTTTAACACTAAATTAGCTTATAAGCTGTTTTAAAGCTTTTACAACAGCTTAATCGTTAAGTTGTGGTAACCGAAGCAATTAATTTTTTCCCTAGGTCCTTTTTAGTTTTCCAAAGCAATTTTTATCCATATTTTTTTCAGAATTTTTATAATTATTTAGTGTTTTTAAACATTTAATTTTTATTAAAAACTTTAAAAAATCATAAAAAACTAATCAAAAAAATAATAATTCATTTTAGAAAATTATCTTTAACGTAAAGTTTTCTAGGAAAATATAGGTTTTTTGCTTTCTATGGTAAAATTGCAAAATTTCAATTTTTTAAAGAACGTGATTTCGTCCCTGTTACATTTTCGTGTTATTAAGCTCATTTCAACTCCGTATTTGTTCTTAGATTTCTTTCTTTAAACTTACTTTTTAGTCAAATAGAGTCTATTTAACAAGAAGTTTTCCAATTTAGGGTTTTATTTAGGAAATTTTAAGGGTTTTTAATTACCATTTAGGGTTACCGTTTTGGCGTTTTAAGTTAAGAGTTTGATTTCCCGTGTATTTGTTATTCATGCTTAATTATTGTTATCAATTGGCTTAATATTTAATTGTTTTTTTTATTCGTAGAAATAGAAAATCAAAATCAATCTTTGTTATCACAATGTCAAATCATTAGTTTCAACTCAAAATGTCCATCAATTCATAACTCGTTGGGGAAAATACCGACCCGGGAATCCATACTATCCCGTTTAATAAAAACTATAATTTGGTAAAGTCTATATTTCCTTTCTAATACCTTTGTCGCTCAAAGAGGTAGTTTGGTAATTTTACTTTCATAATTATATTTTATTAATTACGTAGTATAAAAGATTGCTGCAAAAATATTTTGGGGCCGATGCCAGCGGGATTTGTGATTAAGAATTACTTTCGTTTGAAAAGTTTGTTTCTGATCGTGGATTTTAAGAACCTTTCGTTTTCCGAAATTACGTTTTTTATACAAAAAACAAAAAAATCAAAAAAAACGTAAAAAAGTAAAATGTAAAAAATAATTCTCTTTTCTTTTGTATACTAAGTATAATTTCATAATAAATAAATCAAAAATATTAAAAAATTGTCCATTAAAAAAAATAATAAAATAAACAAAGTTGGTAAAAAAAAAAAACAACTAAATAATACCTTCAATGTAAGAGGTATTTAACCATCATAATTTGCCCACACCGAATTAAAGATTTAAAAACTTACCATTTGTGTCACTTAACGAAAAAAACGGCTCACCTTAAAAAGTAAAAAAATAAAGAGCTGACCTGAGAAGAATGTTTAGAGATTATTTTGGTCCAAGTTGTCTATCTCGTTATCCGATAAAATAGAATAGTTAAAAAAAATTAAGTATAAAATTTCTTTTTTCTATTGTGCATGCGCACGGTCGTGGAATCTCCAACCCCAAACTTTAACCATCAACAACAAGCCGAACCGCCCACCGACTGTTAGAATCCGTCTCAAATTTTAGAAGAAGATGGGGAGAAGGCATTTATGGATAATCCTCCCTAGTTTTCCAAAGGGTCCATAACCGGAAAACTATGGCGAATGCTCCAAGCACCCACCAAGGGGTACGAGGATGCAATCGTAATTCCCGAAATCAACACTAATTTTGAGTTAAAGCATGGTATTATGATCAAACATGATCAAAACAAGCAGTTTTTTTGGACATATAAAAAGTGATCCCAGGCTCACCATCCGTTAATTTATCCATAAGCAACGACACCCTCAACCCGATGAGATACCCGGACGTCCCGAAGCCCTGTTCAATTAGCTTATGCATTACCCATTTTCTCTCGAAGGTTCAGGCCCGGATTTGGCTGAGAAAAGAACCTCCCCTCCGGACAAATTGTTGACCATGGGATGATCATGTGTTACAAATTTCACTACTCAATTCTTCTTCCCACCTTTAAAAACGCGACAAATCATCGAAACGGAAAAATCACGAGATTTCAACAAAGATTTGAGACGAGTCCATTTTTACGAGGATTGGAAGTCCGTTTAATTGTAATCTTCTCACACCATTCACTGAGCATTAGCCACAACACACACGCGATTTTTCTTAGACAGCTACATCAAATAAATAGTTTTCACAATGCTTTAAATGCTAATGATCAAGATTCGTTGAATTCCGCGCCGGGTGGTAAATTTTATTGGAAAAGATCTCCTCGTGAATGCTTGAAAATTATCGAAAGTAAATCAAAAGTTCGTAATTCACAAAACAAGGCAGTCGTTGCCAAAATGAGTTCGAGCTCATCTACCCCCGGAATCCGGAATTTCACCCGATGTTGCTGCTCTTACAACCGAAGTTTCTGAACTTAAGAATATGATGAAGACTATGCTTATCGACATACAAAAAGCCCAAGCTCCCGTGCCCGTAAAAGCGGTCGAGCAGAGTTGTGTAACTTGTGGAGGTGCACATTCTTATAGAAATTGTCCAGCCACCGATAGCAACATTTATCGAGACAACATTCAAGAGTACGTTTCACAAGCTGCTGCAGCCAATTTTAATCAAGGAAATACCAATTCTAGACCTCCGATGGTTGCAAACCAAATCCGACCTCCTGGTTTTCCTTCGATTCAAAACAATCAAAACCGTTTCAATCAGAATCAAGGAAATAATTTCAACCAAAATCGAGGAACCAATTTCAATCAAAACTGTGGAAAAAACTTCTATCAAGGACAAGTGTATCAACCTCAGACTAGTCAACCACCAGTTAACCAAGCTCAACCTTATTAAGCTACCGCTCCGTAAATGCAAGGTGTTTCAAAGACCGATTTTGAGAATTATGTCAAGGCTAATGATGCAATATTAAGAAATATGCAAAATCAAGGCCAGGGTTTACAAAACCAGATGACAAATTTAACGAAAATGCTTTCTAAGTTCGTAAATTCCAATACCGCTTCATCTTCGGTATGGGAACTCCCTAAGAAACATTGGTTACTTATAGAAGGAGGACTTGAAGGTAATTCCACTCTGAAGTGTGTTGCGTACAAAGGACCCATAGATTCTACACTTCTCTCTAAAGTAGTGGAACGTGAGGACGAGGTCACAAACGACACGATACCTCTGCTAATACGATGCACCGAAGACGTCCATTCCTCCGGTGTGTCCCTGTCTGTCATCATGATTCAATCTCTGAGCCCGTAAATGCTCCAGTTAGTGTTCGATGCCATAAACCAAAAAACATCAATTCCATTTCCTTCAAGAAGAAATGATGAAAGGCATCGTGAAAAAGCTAACGACCAAATTGAGAAATTCTACGAAATCTTTAGAGATTTGAGTTTCGAAATTAGCTTTACGGATGCCTTGATGCTTATGCCAAAATTCGCCTCGACTCTAAAAACTTTAATCGAAAAACAATGAAATGTGTAGTGAACAGGCTAGAACTCCATTGAACGAGAATTGAACTCAGCGGTCATCCTCAACAAGATAACGAATAACATGGTGACACTGGCCGATTTCTTATTCCATCGTGAATTCTACAGATTAATACACGCAAGCCTTGGCCGATCTTGGAAAAGATTAATCTTATGCCATATTCCGTATGGAAAAATCTCTCTCTTCCTGAACTAACCCCGACTTGCATGACGCTAGAACTAGCGGACCGTTCGATCTCTGAACCGATCGGTATCGCCGAAGACGTCTATGTAACGGTGGGAAAGTTCCAATTTCCAGCAGATTTCGTGGTCGTAGATTTTGAGCCAGACCCCCGAGTACCTTTAATTCTCGGGAGGAGTTTCTTAAAGACCAGTCGTGCATTGATAGATGTATACGAAGGTGAAATAACCCTTCGTGTTGGCAGAGAGGCCATCACATTTAATCTGGACCAAACTTCGAGATACACGGCTAATTATAATCATATGACGGCGAACCGAATCGACGTCATTGATATGGCTTGTGAAGAATACTCTCAAGAAGTTCTTTGGATTCTCAATGTGATCTCGAGTGGCAATCCCACCCGTACTATGACTCCATAGTTCTACTTCTTCTCCGACATTATCTCCATTTCGGGGACAGTAATTTTCTCCTTTTTGAGGATGCCGACTCTTTTCGTGTATAGAGGATGATCCAAACTTCACCGGAAGTTGATCCATAGTATTATGAACCCTCGATGTGACTTCTTCCCTCGATGCAATTCTTATAGTGATCCATCACACCCGCTTCCCATTCTGGATTTTATTTTTCCAGAAATTCCAAAAGTTCTTAAAATTTGTAAAGCAAACAATGAAAATTTTTAGTTAATGAGCCCCCCGGGTGAATTAAGGGACTTGGCACCTAATTTAGAATATGCATTTTTGGAAGGTAACGATAAGTTGCCCATCATAATTGCAAAAGATTTAAAAAATGAGGACTAGGTTCGCTCTGATCGAAGTTCTTAATCCCACAAGGAGCCATCGCTTGAATCTTTCGAGATTGTAAGGGTATAGAACCCAGAGATTTGTACCACAAAATTTTCTCATGGATGAGGACAACGAACCAAACGGTTCAGCATCTAGGCGGGTAATTTCCCTAAAATCTATGACGTTATAAAAAAGAGGTTGAAAAACTTCTTGCGCCGGATTAATTTATCGATCTCTGAAGTATGGGTAAGCCGGTGCACTGTGTACCCAAAGAGGGTGCGATGGTCCGTCGTCAAAAAATGATGGAAAATGATTAATACGACTCGATTGGTACAGGGGTGGAGAGTATGCATTGATATAGAAAGTTGAATGAAGCTACCCGAAAGGACCATTTTCCACTTCCCTTCATGGATCAAATGCTCGAAAGACTCGCGGGAAATCAATACTATTGTTTCCTCGATGGCTTCTCGGGTTATTTTCAGATTCCCATAGGACCGATAGGGACCAAGAAAAGGACAACATTTTTCTTACCAATTACCGAACGTTTGCTATCGCCGCATGCTTTTTGGGCTATGCAATGCCCCTGGCAGTTTAACGAATGTATGATGGCAATCTTCATGACATGATTGAAAAACAATGGAAGTGTTTATGGATGACTTTTCAGTCTTCGGGGATTCTTTCTCTACATGCCTATCCCATTTGAAAAATGTTAAAACGGTGTGAAGACACTAATTTGGTCCTAAACTGGGAGAAAAGCCATTTTATGGTGAAAAGAAGGCCTTTGTTCTTGGAACACAAAATTCCACGTCGGGAATTGAGACGGGACCGAGCTTAGTTGCGTTATCGCTAGCTCCCTAACCGACTCTGTGAAAGGTTGTCATAGTTTTCTGGGGCACGTCGGTTTTTACCGACGGTGTTCTATTAAAGACTTCTCAAAATAGACTCCGCCCAATGACTTCACTGCTTGAAGAAGAGTCTCCATTTTTTCTTCTAAAAGAGTGTATCGAATCTTTTAATACACTTAAAGAAAATTGACCGAGCTCCAATTTTGATTGCTCTCCGACTTGGGAATTGCCTTTTGAATCATGTGTGATGCAAGCGACTTTGCAATTGGTGGCAGTCCTAAGGCAAATAAAAAATCTGCATTTTAACCAATTCACTATTGGCAGCAAAACAATGGACCGAAGCTCAAAGCATACTACCCTACGACTGTAAAAAGATTTGCTTGCTGTAGTGTACGCTTTTGAGAAATTGCGGTCATATTCTGTTTTGTCCAAGGAGCATAGTGTATATGACCATTATTCTATAATGTTCTCTTCACTAAAAAGGACTAGCTAAGCCAAGACTGATGCAGTGGATCTTTGCCTCCAAGAATTCGATGTTATCTCCGAGACAAAAGAGCAGTTGAATCTGGCCACCGATCATTTTCCAGTCTTAGAGAACCCTCATCAAGATAAATCGAGAACAGGAAAATAACGGAAACATTTCCTCTCGAAACTCTTGGATCGGTTGCTCTTCGTGTTGATAGTAGCCCATGGTTTGCAGATTTTGCAAATTACCAAACGGGGAATTTCATTGTCAAAGGAATGTCATCCCAGCAGAAAAACAAGTTTTTTTAGATGGCCAAAACTACTTCTGGGGGATGACCCTTCTTGTTCAAATCTGTGGGATCAAGTGATAAGGCGGTGTGTGCACGACATAGAAGTTTCTGGCATTCTACGAAGCTTGCATAATGGAACCACCGGAAAAACAAAAAAATAAAAAAAAAAGAAAACGGGACATCATGGTGCAAAATCTCACCGCCATTATGGTCTTAAATGCCAGATTCTTTTGGCCTTACATTTACAAAGATGCCCTCGAGTTGGTTAAAATTTGCGAATCGTGCTACGGACATAGGAATAAAATTTCACAATGGGATGAGATGCTCAAATTCCATCCAAGTTTGTTGAAATCTTTAACGTTTGGGGCATGACTTCATGGGACACTTCCCATCTTCGAAAGGAAACAAATTCATACTTGTGGCTGCGTTATACTATCAAAAATGAGTTGATGCTAGGGCGCTTCCTACAAACGACGCCGAGTCGTTTGCAATTTCTTAAATCTCTCTTTAGGCCAGATTCGGGGCCTCGTGCATCATCAGTAATCGTGGAACACAATTTTTTTTTTTTTTTTTTTTTTTTTTTTCTGCAAGGACCTATTTGCAAAGGCATGCTTAAATATAGAGTCACTCATCGTCTCTCCACCGTGTATCACCCGCAGACAAGTGGGCAGGTTGAGGTATCGAATCGTGGCTTAAAAAGAATTCTTGAAAGGACAGTGGGCGAAAATCATGCCTCTTGGTCGGACAAACTGGATGACGCTCTCTAGGTCTTTCGTACAGCGTACAAAACACCCATCGGGTACACTCCGTACAAGCTTATATATGGAAAGGCATGTCATTTGCCGATTGAGCTGGAGCTACAAAGCTATAGGCCTTAAACATGAAACTTTGATTCAAAACCACGGGTGATCAACGCAAAGGTTCAACTTAATGAATTAAGTGATACTGCGTGATCAAGCCTATGAAAATTCTGTGGATATACAAGAGAAAACTAAGAGGATCCATGACGCAAAGATCAAAAATCGCGTTTTCAACGTCGGTGATCAAGTCCTCCTCTTTAACTCAAGATTGAAAATTTTCTCTGGCAAGTTGAAATCCCGCTGGTCAGGACCATTTACCATTGTTCAAGTCTTCGTTATGGCACACAGTGGGTTATCCCAAAAAAACTCCGCGGCCAAAACTTTAAAGTAAATGGTCATCGTCTTAAGCACTATTTTAGAGGGGATATCACTGCTATGGATATCCCGGATCTCCAAACCTTACCTAAGGATAATTAAATTCAGGGATTGGGTCAAGCTAAGTGACCTAAAACAAGTGCTTGCGTAGGTCGAGAAGCCATGTTATCTAGTTTTTCCGGAGTATTTAGCTATGATAGCGTGTAGTAATGAATAAGTGTTTTGTTGTGAGGAGGCTTGCCTTTTTCATTCCGTGTTTTATGTTTTGTGCTATCTTTGTCCAAGATTGCCCGTTTTTAAAGCTCTCGTGCTCGCGGTTTTTGTCCGTCGATCATAGAGCTTCACATCCTCAGCTTCATTTTGGGAATCCGATATCCAAATCTTATCGACTAACATTTATCTTTAGCATAATTCATAAACGGCTTAGGATTTACGTAGAAACCCTTCGTAAAAACATTGAGGATAATGTTTCATTCTAGTATGGGGGGATCTTCGATTTGATTGTGTTGTAGCCGTTGTTTTCGCGTTAACTCCGTTTTTTACACCTAAATTTCAAACAAATGATAAAATTTAAAAATTTTCAAAAATAAATACAGTTGTTTTAGTCACATTTTTAAACTTTCCTGCTGGGTAGACTGAGATTAAATTTTGCCGATCGAGGTGTTGAGCTCGAGCTTGTTCTTAACGTTTAGACTAGCGTTTCCCGAATATTCGCGAGAACGAACAATTGATAGAATTAAGTTATGAATTGGATGCTAACTGAGATTATTTGGAAATCTTTGAAGCCATGTATTTTTCTCCCATATGCTCTTAACCTGATTTAGATAGTGCTACTTTTGGAGATTAAACTTATATCATTCATTTTTATGTAGTATATAGCAAAAAACTTTAGCCTTAGTTTAAACTTTATACTTGAATTTTCAAAAAGAAGTTTGTTCATTTATTAAAAATTGATAAATGAAAATGAAAAAATGTTAGATATTCTGCTAGGGTGATAGCCAACTTGTATTAATATAGTATAGACTATAGGGAAACACTGACTATGAATACTTATTGTATATCCTGTATGGAAGGTCATACAAAATAGAAATGGTCCTGTATCTAATTTCACAGAGACACAGGTCAAATCAAGATTTTGCACCTAAATCTGCTGAAGAATTTTGGCCAAGAGAAAGAGAAGAAAAGCCAAGACCACCTTGATTATGCTCATCCGATGAACATTTAGACAAGATTTATACAATATATCGGTTGCTAAAGAAATGTGAGGATTCCATTAAAACCAAAATTTTGTGGAAATGCTTGGAAACACTAGGTATAAGAAAAAGACAATGGGAGAATTATCCTGGTAAATAGGAGGACTATAAAGGCCTTGGTAACTTTTATGGAGAAGGTGTTGATTCGGACCAGTCACTAGAAGATGAACAGGAGAAACTTATGCTTTCATGGCTTATAACAGTTTAGGCTCAGAACAGAGGTACTTCTTATCCAAAGAATGTAAAAGAGGTCTTATTGCTAAACTTATAAAATTATATGATAAACAAAGGGTAACAATTGAGATGGCAGTATAGAAAACAGGCTATACTAAGCTTTAAAAGAAGTTGTAGCTCAATTAGTTTCTCATCAACAAGGTCAATTTGGTATGGAGAAAGTTAAGGTTTATGAAATTGTCTTAGATGATAAAAATGATGTCTTACATACCATAAAAATGTTGCAGTAGTGAAAAAGAAAAAGAAGATTTAAAGTATATAGTAGAATAAAATGGCATGGTATGCGTTTAATTAACACATACCTTTCACATTAAAATCGGACTTAAAAGACCCAAATTGTACCAAAAAAATACATTGTTTTTGTATGTTTTTATTATTTGTGCAGGGAACGGTATCTGACATTAGGACAAAAAAATCAAGCAAAAACGGACAAAATGAGCATGGAATGGAAAAGCGTGAAAAGACAAAGTCAAATCGAAGCCAAAGTCAACAAAAGTCAAAAGTCCAACCGACAAAGTCAAACATTTCAAAATCGATGCTGAAAATGAGGATACTTAATGGGCCACACGAACCATCTAATGGGCCGGATAAGGCCATTGTTTATTTAATGAAGACTTTAAACAGCCCAAAGTCCAATTCTTATTTAACCAGCCATACAATAAGCCACAACTGATAACAACAAGCCCGTTTGAAAACCTAAAAAACCCTTTAACCATAACTTCGTTAGTCCCTTTGGACTAACTTTGCAAATCCCCTTATAATTTGAGGGCCTTTTCTGCCACATTTCAAAACTTCATAACACCACAGACTTTATATTGACAACAACAACATTCATTGGAGGGGCTTGTTTTGCCAACTCTACAAACCTTTACCCACACTCCCGTTATAACAAATTTTCCCGCCCAAACCAAACCCTACTGTTCACGCTTCCCTGTCCCCCCCTTCTCGACCACTGTTCATAAATGGCTAAAAAGATCACCACCACCCTCCCCCACCTCACAAACCAACAAGGACACGTTGGCAATCCCTTTGATGTTCATTAAGCAAGAAAAATCAATGGTCATGATGACTTGGATTGGGCACCACTTAAGATGAATGGCCAAGATGATTTTGGGATATTACTCACACAACAAGGACACACTAGTTTCTGGCTCAGCAAAGAAACACAACCAAGAAAGAAGACCTAGAATGTTCATTAGCCTATAGATAAAATAGGCTTCCTGTAAGCCATGAGGCAGTTAGTTTTTAATGATATATAGTTTTTACCTTGCTTATTTTAATTCTCTTTTATTTTTTGTGTATTCGGTTGTTCCTGATAAGTTTAATGTAATTCAGCTTTGATTTTTAAAATTCTGGTTTCTAAGTTTATGAAATTTAAGTGTTAATTATGTTTAAAAGTCATATAGTCTTATTTAACTCCTTAATCAACCTGTTTTAACAAAATGCCACTTAACTATATAAAGTATTAAGAAAATTTATAAAAAAAACCAAAAAAATCCTCCCCTCAAAAGTACCTCAGCTTAAACTAAATGATAACCAAACAAGGGAAGTGCTTATGGACTCTTACTAGCTTGTCTTATATAAGCTAGAGCTTGTAGAATCTTTTTATTACCCTTGTTTTGAGCAAAGGGTATTGTAAGTCATTTTCCTTCATTTTCTTTTAAGTTATTGTACGCAATTGCTTAAAGTTTGCTTATTGTGCTTACCTCTTGTTATACCTGCTTATTTTATGCTTATCATTGCTTATTTATGTTTGTCATATGCTATTTGTTCTTACTTGATGCTTATTTGTCCTCTCTTTGAATTTTTGGTTTTAAACTGCTTCTTATGTGCTTAAATTACTCAATGCTTATTTTGTTTATTAAGGTGCTTATCTTTGCTTATCAATGTGGCGTTCTTGGTATTGTCTACTAAATGTCCTTAAAATACTTGTTAAAAACCCTTTTTATCAGTCTAAGAACCACTTTTAAAAGTTTAAGGGGTGTTTGGGTTAAGTGTTTCAAAATGGGTCATTTTGCTATTTAACCAAATGGGCCACTTAGTTAACTTTGGCTAGCTATTTTAAGTTGTTTTTTCATAAAGTTTTCTTAGCTTTTAAGTTTATAAAAAAAGCTTGTTGTATGTTTGTCTAGCTTGGTCTTAGAAAAACTATCATCCAAAAATAGTTTTTAAAGCTTTTGGCTTAAGTTTTCCTAAATACACTTTTTGAGTCTTGTTTTGGGTCTATTTTTAAGTGTCCTATGTAGTTTAAGACTTTTGGTTTTATTCGTTTCTTAAAAAAATATCAAGTTGTTTGTGTACAGTCTTAGTGTCAAAACCTTCTTTTAAATCCATTTTATCAGATAGCTTTAATGGTTTTTAGTTTTTAAAAATTTGAATATAAGCTCATTTAGAGCTATGCTCCATCTGTTTTAACTCTATTTTCAGTCCTGAGCTTATTTGCCAGCTTATTTATAAGCTGGCTTTAAGCCCCTTTGAAACTAGTAACATCTCCCCTGGTGCAAAAGCTTCTTTTTAAGCCCCTTTTTCTTGCTTATTTGTTAGGTAAACTTGGTTTCTGTGCTTTTAGAAGCCTATAAGTTGCTCTTTAAGTTCTATAGCTAGAAAGCAAAATCCCTCTAGGTCGGTATTTTTAAGCTAGAAACGGCCTTTTGGGCTTTCACCTAACAGTACTAACTCCAGTTAGTATGATGAAGTATGTTTGCTTATGTAAGTTATTTGCTTATTATTTCTGCTATTTTAGGATTAGCTTAGCTTTGTAGAGTGTTTAAGCCCATTTGTATCCACTTGTTGTTAGTTTTAGAGTTATATAAGCTTCTTTGCTTTTTAGTGTAAATTTTAAGTGTTTTATGAGTTTTTTAGTTATTTGCATTCTGCTTATTTTAGTTACTGATTTTTTGTTCTTAAGTGCTTATTTGATTTGCTTATTGTTGCTAGCTTATACTAAGTTTTTCATTTGCTTATTTGCCTAAAATAGCCAAACAGTTAAGCTAGTGTAGTGAATCTTAGGACTTAGTGTAAATTTAGCTTTTAATGCATCTGTTTTGCTTATTTTCGTGCTATTGCAGTTACAAATTTTTTCATTTTTTTAAAGTGCTTATGTTAGCTTTTTCAAAAAGTTTATAAAAAAAATTGAGAAATAAATGTGTTGGGATTTGGGAGACTCCGAATGGCAAGACTCGAACTCGGGACCTCAACCCCATCAACCAACACTTTTATAACACACTCACTACCGTTGTGCTACAATAGCTCATCCGGTAGTGAGTTGTATTATTAATCTTTATCAAGTTAGTTAGCTCATTAAGCCTTAGTGTTTTCAGCTTATACAGTTTTTTATAAGCTGTTTTTCCAGTTTTAGATTTTTCATAGGATCTTTATAGTTTAACTTATTTTTCCTAAATTTTTTTTGAATTTTTTATAATCGTTTGATATTTTTTATCATTTATTTTCTTTTAAACTGTTTTTTAATTATAATAAATTATATAAAAATCAAAATATATTATTATTTCTTTTTTAGGAAAATTTTTTTTTATCAGTCTTACTTAGGAAAATAATAGAAAATCTTGTTAGGGTCTTTTTGTAATTGTACTTTTTAAAGAAAGGGTTTCGACCCCGTTTTTATTTTCTCATTTTTGAGCTCGTTTTAGCTCCGTTTTTAGTCTAGTTTTTTTTATTCTTCATTTTTAGTCACATAGAGTAGATTATAAATAAAAAAATCTTTGTAGGGTTAATTTTTAAGAATTTAGGTTTTTGACCCCTTGTTGGGGCAGTGCTTGTTTTTTTTAGTTTTATTTCATATTTTTAGGTTACTTAATGTTTTTGCTTATTAGTAGATAATTTAGCTTTTTATCCCCTTAATCATTAATATCATTCAAATTCATAATTTCTTGACTGTACGATTTTAAGTACCAGCCTCGTTGGGGATAAAAAACCTTGAAGATATTCTCCTCGGTTTTTATTGAATTGTCTTTCTTTTTAATCATTTCAAGTGAAATTGAATTGTTTTTGGGTTATATAAGTAGTAGTATATTTATAATATATTAATTATTTATTCACCTAGAAAAGGAAGTTGTCATGGACATCTCTTCCAAAAATTTTTTATTTTGCTAAATAGTCAGATGAGTGTTAGGGATAAGGCTGGGCTTGGGTATGGTGATCAAATGAATAAAATTGTTTTAAGTTATGAAAATAAAGTTTTTTAAAGTGTGTTTGATAGTAGGTTTAGTGATATAGAAGATAGTCCTGTGAATGATAGATATGCAGAAGGGATGCATGCAGTTCCCCCTCTAATGACAGGGATCTACATCCCTTCTGGACTTGATAAAGAAATAGATGAATCACAATTTACATATGGTCCAAAGCAATCTAAACCTAGTTAATCTGATGCTAGGAGTAGTGACTTTAATTCTTATGAATCTAAATTCTAGTGAAGAAACACTTGAATCTATGCCTGAACCAGTTGTCAATAAACCCAAAGAAGTAAGTCAACCTAAAGTCTGGTCTGAGGCTCCTATCATTGAGGAGTATGAGTCAAATAGTGATGATAAATGTGTGTCTACAACTTCAAAAGAATAGGAACAACCTAGTTTTGCTTTTAATAATACATCTAAGCATGTAAAAACTCCTAGGGAAACTGTTAAAAATCAACACACATATAGTCAAAGTCCTAAAGTTGACAAGAGAGATTGTAATGGTTTAATGTCTCAAAATCTGGGTTTGGTATATCGAAATACTATGAAACCATGTTTTGTGTGTGGTAGTTTTAGCCATCTTATTAAAGATTGTGATTTTCATAAGAAAAGAATGGCTAAACAAGCTAAATTA
>BQNB010086464.1:0-28181 GCA_026074375.1 Tanacetum coccineum | reverse complement strand
CGTGTGTAAGCACTAGTCAAATTTATATATGTATAGTATAAATCCCGTGACAATTCTTTCCAAATTACTTCTCAAACAAGAGAAATAAAAGGATAAAATCTCACTTAAGAAAACACAATACGTATATTTTTAACCGGGAAGTATTTCTTCTCGGGTCGTATCCCAACGAAGTCGTGAATTGAAATTCGGGAATAATTCGGATTCGAGTCAAGAATGAATAAAAGATTTTTGAATTTTGAATTACACTACGAATATAATAGAACAATTAAACTATAGACACTATTAAAGAATTAAAATCGATTAACTAATACGAAAAATTAACAAACGAGAATTAAAAACGTGAGCTAAAACTGAAATTTAAAATCTAAGGCACTACTTTTAACAAATTTTATACCTAAAAATCACAAATTTAAAAAGAAAATTTTAGGAAAAAGAATTAGAATTTTTTAACTATTTTTGAATTTTATATGATTTTTTAAAGAAAAATGAATTACTAAAAATAAACTTTTTCTAAAAATTAACACTAAAATTCTATTTTTATTTTTCAAAAATACTAGTATTAAAAAGAAAATTATTACAAAAAGAATTAAATTTTTCCAACTATTTTTCTTTTTTCTATGAATTTATTAAGAAAAAGAAATTACCTAAAACCTATTTTAATTTCTAGAAAATACAAATTTAATTGGAAAAATAAAGAAAAATGGTTTTTATCTACTAAAAAGGTGCAGAAAACTAGTAATAAGAAAATGCCCAATTTTTACTAACCAATTGAACCCTAATTTTGCTAATTAAAATATAAACCCTAATTTTATTAAAACTAGTATTGAAAAATATTAAAACTATTTTATTAAACTGAAAGAACAAGGTAGAAAATGTAAAGAATGAAAGTAAAGGGTAGGCGGGGTAACTAAAAGGAATTTACACTATAGTGATAACAGGAAACCCTTAACTATTGAAAATGTACTAAACAGACCCTACGATTTAGCTTATTTTGAGCTTATCTAAAAAGTGAAAATTAGCAAAATCTTAAAACTACAAAGTTGGACCTGAGCTTATACACTACAACTTTAATAAAAGCACTTTGAACTTTTATCAACTAGATAAGCTAAAAAATAAGCTTTTTAATCTGTGTTACAGAAGCTAAGGTTTAACTTTGAAAATTCAAACTTTTCTAACTTTGGCTTATTTCTAGCTTATTACTTAATGAAAATTAAAACCAAAAGAAGCTAGATGAAGCTTGTGATGTGTACTAAAGATGTCTAAAAAGAAATAAGCTAATAGTATACTAGATTAACAAGAAATTTGTTCTTAAAAAGCTAAGGTTCAGTTTAATAACTGTTGTTAAGCTATACCTAATAAGCTAAAAAGCTCAAAACTAAATTCTAGAAACTAAAATTTTGAAAATAAGCTATACTATGATTATTGAGTAATCCTAGATAAAAAGAATTCTGAAATAACAACTAGAATTTAGGAATCCAAAAGAAAATAAGCTAAAAATCTTAGCTGCTACTATACCACTTTTACAAGATCAATTAAGCTACACTAGAGCTTACAAATGAAACTCAAATGATGACTTATGTTTAAGCTAATAGATTACTATAAAGATGCTTAAAACTAATTTCTAACTCCTACTTTTAAATGCTAAAAGTCAGCTAGTAAAGTGATGAGCAACAACAGTATTAACTGAGTTAATACTGCTATTGCTGGTGTACTTGACCTAATGCTTAAATGCAGGCTAAGTTCTAAGTTGAGAACTCTTTAAACTAACTACCTATATGTATCTAAACCTACATTAATCAAATGTGAGCTCTAAAATGCTATAAATCACTAAAATCTTAAAACTACTTGAACATTAAACTGCCCTGGTGCTAGAATTAGCTTTTTAAACTCTAAATCTTTAAACACTACAAACTATCTTGCAAAACCTTTTTCAAACTTGATAATTCTGAAATTCTAAACTATGCAAAGAGTTTTGACATTCTCTTGTTGACTTTTAGAGTCAACAACACCTTTACCCAAACACTAGTTAACTTTCACTGTCCAAACTAAATTCTACTTAAAATCTACTTTAAAACTAAAAATGCTAAAACCTTATAGCTACTCAATCTTAAACTCACCTAATTAAGCTATCTAAGCACTAAAAGCTACAGCTTATTAAAAGAAATAAGCTAGTTACTCAGCTAGGCTTATCCTACTAAATGACAGACTTAAAGGCAAAATGAAACTTTATAGAGTTCTAACTACAAAGCTTAAAAACATTTGAATCTCTAAGCTATCTAAACAAAGTTGAATAGGTTTAAGTACAAAAAAAAACAATTCAATAAGCTATTGAATTAAGCTATCAAATGCTACAATGAAATATAAAAGGTGAAACCTGTGAATTGAAGTCTCAGAACTAGCCACTCTTTCTGAATGAGTGGCTTTAAAACATAAACCTAATGGCTCCTAGCCTCTAAACCAATAAGCTATAAGCTCAATAAGCTGAAAGTAGCTTATCACTCCTCATTGCTTCAAAACTCAATCACATTGACCTCAAGTGAACAATATTGAACAATATTAGACAAAAACAGTATTTAAAAGGCTTTTAACAACTTTTGAACAACTTGAGAACTAGAGAAAACTCAATAAGCTAAAATGAGCTTATTACAAGCTTATTGACTAAAAAAAACAGCTTATTACATGAAAACTTTAAAACAAACACAACTCAACTAGTTTTTATTACTTAAGAAAGAAGATTACAAGATAAAAAACAAGTAGTACAATTGACTTGAAAGATTAAAAGCTTAATTGAAAAGATGAACAGTAAACGTGAGCTTAAAAGAGAAATTTACAAAGTAGATTGAACTAACTAACACACCACACTCTATATCTATTACAAGCTTCTATTTATAGTTGAAGGTGATGAGAAGATGAGAAAACTTTAATCCTTCACAGCCGTTGGATCTCTTTCATTTGGATCTTAACCATTGGATGTTCCTTTGGTGTTTAGTGTACCGACCAATTAAAGTTTGCCAGAACATTTGCGAAAATGAATGTGGAGATGGTAAAATACGAGGTGGGGTGAAGTAAGTGATAAACGGGGAAGGATTTTGATAGGTTTTGGGTTTGTTCGGGATTATGGCGGAAAAGTAGTTTGCAAACGGTTAGGATGAAATGTTTATACGCGTTTATGTTTTGAAAAGTTTAGGTATTTGCAAAACTAGTCCTCTGTTTCATTCACAAATGTAGTGTTAAAACAACTTTCGGATTTGACATATATGGCCCTTGTAGTTTAGTAAACAAGTAATGGTTTTGATTTTGGTAATTTCTTTCACTTCAAAGGGTATAATGGTCATTTCTCTTCAACTTTGACTTGACTTTCTTGACTTTGACCTCCTTTGACTTAATTTGACTTTTTCCTTGTGTCGGGCTGATCTGGCTTTGATATCTTTCCTCTTGATCACTTGTCTCTTCATTTCTTGTCGGTTTTTGCTTGTTTTTGCTCTTTTTGACTTTAATATCCTTTCCTGCACATTATGACACAAAAGCACACATATTTCCATCTTTTGGCATATTTTTGGCTTTTATTGGCAAAATCCTGGGTATTTTATGTATACAATTTAACACTTATCAGGCATATTCAAGAAAAAACAAATAGCACATATGGTCCCTAATGTTTTAATCTCTCATACCTATAGACTTAATTTAGAAAAATACACCCCAAAGGCATAAACAAATAACACATAAGGCACACACAAGCTAAACTTAATTGACTTTCTATCAAGAGATATTCCGTTATTGTTTAAAAACCTTTTCCCTTTAAAAGCTCATTTTATCATGACGAAGAGATTTGACATTCTCTCCCCCTCAAACAATGACCCGTTTTCTATTTAAAGAGCTGTAGTCGTTGTTTGAGAAGTCAAATGTATCTTTAAAAATATTTTCAGATGATGGAATGATTTTATATGTGAAAACAACAAACACCATGGTAAATAAGATTCCTCTTATTTATACTCATAAATCTACTGAAATATACACTTATGGAAATATAGACAGCACGGGTTGTGATGCAAAGTAATCACAAGCCTTTGCATGGTCATAGAGTAGACCATGCCCGAGAATTAATTCCCATTGTTAGGAACAACTGTCTTTTAGACGACATGTTTTCCTCAAGGTGAAAAAACGGGTTACTTACTATCTGAATAATAGCTATCCATATGGCATGTTTTGAAAACAATAGAAAACTTCTTCACTGCTCGAGAAAACTACAATTACAGGCTCGTAATTCATTGTTGAATGACCATTTTTAAGACCGTAAATTTATCGATTTTCAAAGACCATGCCATTTGAAAACTTCTTTTTGTATTTTTCTCATTTTTTAATTTTGTATTTTGTTTTTGAAAAATTTATATATAAAGAAAATATTTTTAGTTTTTCTGAGTTATATTATATACAAAGGATATTCCGAATAGTTACCTTACCGACTATTCTCAGTGCAATCTGCCCAACTTTTTCAATGTCTTCGGAGTAAAGACTTCGCAACCCAGCTTGTTGATTAGAAATAATTCTTGTCTCGGCCAAGAGCTTTGTGAAGATGTCCGCTAATTGATACTTCTTATTGACAAAGTAAAGTTTGATCACTCCATTTTCAACATGCCCCTTGAGAAGTGAAATCTGATGCTAATATCTTGATCTTGAATGTTGAACGTTGTTGCAAAGCATAAGCAATGCGCTTTTAGTTATCACAGAACATTGGCATTTTATTGAATCCAAGAAGCCATAGTTGTTTAAGTTGTGATCTCATCTAAAGGACTTAAGCACACACCAACAAAGCAATATATTCATCTTCCTATTGGATATCGCATACACGCTTTTTTCTGCCTTTTTAGACGACCAAGCTCACAAGTCCTAACACCCAAAAGTTTGTATACTACCAGAAGTGCAACGGCGTGTAATCTTGACAACCAGCAAGATCCGCATCTGCAAATGAGCTGTTAGTGCAATGGAAGAAATCCTTCGGATACCAAGTCCCCGTGCACGGTTCCTTTAGATACCCGAAAGAATCCTTTTTTAAAATTTTAAACCGCATTTAAATGCTTTTTGGTATGCCGACCTGATACCAAGAGCACTACATGCAGTATACAAATTGTAGGTCGAGGTCTACTGGCTGTAAGATAAAGGAGGTGCCAAATCCATACCACGATAGTGTGACGGATCTACGCTTTCCCTTCTTAAACCTCATCCAGTTTGGATTTCTTTCCACCATGAAGTAAATCCACTGGTCACAAGAGTCAAAGCCAAATTCTTAAGTGATTCAAGAGCATATATAGATTATTTTATGAAGAATGCCTCTGGGACTATTGAGAAATCCTGATAGTCCTGAAAAAATGAGATTTTTACCCATCATCGACATCAATGATTTGAACACATGATTTTAAGCATAGATCACAAAGTTCAGGAGTAGATGCAGCAAATATAATGTCATCGACATATATTTTGTACCAGTAGTATTCCTTGCCATTCCTCTAACGGATGAACAAAGTAGGATCCCTGAGCCTTTGAGAAGGTCATTAGATAATCAGGAATGAAGACAACAAATCATACCACGCGTGTGGAGCTTGTTTCCACACCCCATAAAAGCTTTCTTGACTTGTACACTTAGTTAGTTTGAGTCTGTATCCACAAATCCGTCCGGTTGGCTAACATAAACCTCTTCCCGTAGATTACCATTCAGAAACGCAGTCTTCACATCCATTTGATAGACGACCATGTACATAATGAGCAACAAGCACCAAGAAAAATTCATATACCTCTAATCTTACAGAACCGGAGTTAGACTATTCAAAATCGATTCCCTCTTCTTGACGATAACCACGAGCGACCAACTGAGCCTTGTTTTTCAGAATACCTCCTAACTCATCAAGCTTAACCTTATAGATCTACTTAAGAGTGATGACAAATGCTTTATCAGGAGGAGGAACAAGTTCCCAAACTTCAAGACGTTCAAATTCATGAAGTTCCTCTTACATAGCTTCAATCCAACATTGCTTTGGAGGTTAATGCGGTCATTGTAGTTCTTAGGTTCAACTGATGTGAGAAAAGGCATCATATAGCAGAATAATGCTTGTTCCATGGGATTTGTAGTCGTGTGGAAACTGGTCTGTCGAGATCACCAATTATATTCTCAAGTGGGTGACCCTTAGTCCATTTGCTATTGTGTGCAGAAACTTGGTGATCAGGAGGCACAATTGTATGAATAACATCCGATGATGAGGACTGATCAGAAGTAACTTCTGGAATTGGAATACCAAAGTACGGATCATTACCCATATGTGCAACTTCAATGTCATGATTATCTTCTTCAACATCATGAGAAATAATAGGAGTTTGAGTTTCTTATGTTATATGAGAGTTACTTGGTGATGGTGCATCTTGATCAACTGTAGTTGAGGAAGGTGAGCCAGTTAATACAACATGTTCAGGTGAAACTACTTCAGGAATAGGAGCAATGACTTCTGGTGCTTGTAAATCAACATAAGGTGGGGGATTAAGTGACTTATCAAACATTGGTTGAAACAACAAATCCCATTCAGATCTCGAAGGTGGTACAAATGGTGTTGAAGGAGGAGGGTTTGGCACGAGTCCTGAACTGATTGTTACATGAGTCATATCATGAAGTGCGGGTCCTGAACTGCTGGGTTCAGAAGCCATCGCGGTCAACTCATCAAAGTCAACATGAATGGTTTCAATTATTCGTCTGGTATGTCTGTTGTAAATCCGGAATGCTTTCTTCGTAGGTGCATAGCCAATGAAAGAATTTACCAATGTACCAGCCTCGGATGTAACTTACCCCAAATTCACGCATATCAGTCATTGGGTAGTAGAGTCACCAAACACTATAAGAAATATGATAGATCGGGAGGTTTTGTCGGAAAAGCTTCGTATGGTGGTATTTTACCCGTGACAACGACGTATGATGGAACGATTTTGGGTATAACAGGCTGTGGAAATCGCTTCGGCCCATAGAAATAAAGGAGCTTTTGCATAAATTAACATAGTGCGGGCTGCTTCAATTAGCATACGATTTCGTCTTTTAACAATACCGTTTTGCTGTGGAGAGCGTGCAACTGATGTTTCATGAGAGATGTCAACCTTCTCATAATATTCACGCAATGTCTGATTAACAAACTCAGTCCATTATCTTGTCTGAATGCACAGATGGTTCCTTAAAGCCGTACTAGATCATCTTCAAAAAGTTGATAAAAAAAGCTAGAACTTTCACCTTTTGATTCGTAAACATTTTACCCATAGAAAATAGAGATAGTTCCGTGCGACAATAACGAAGGATGTACTTCTTTCCATTAGACTACTATGCGACACTGCATTGGAGCCCACACAGATCCATATGCCAGCAAATATAGAGTTTTTCTTGATTGGTGTCCTCAGATTTGGGTTTGAGGGGTTTCTTTGAACTTATGGCCTAATGCACTAGCAAACATAAGTGATCCTTTTCAAACTTAAGCTTAAGGGAGACCTCCGAGACTAAGATCCATCTTGCAAGAATGATTAAATAGCACCAAAGTTCAAGTGAGATAGACGACGATGCCATAACCAAGACTTGTTTTAGAAGCCTTGACAATAACAAAAGTGGGAGAGGACGACATCAAAATCCAAGTGAGAGTAATATAAAGATTTCCCCTCAAGATCCGCGTTAATAAATCAACACTTCTAGATTGCGAATAAGCAAGTGTGTTGACGAAAAGCCTACTTTGAGGATTGTGAAACACAAATTGTCCCACAAGAAAATATATGTATGCCCAAGTCCACAACGTAATAAACCCTTGAAATAGTAACATTCCCAATCTAATAGTCTCCATAACCCATTATCTTTGCAATTTGATCATTTCCGAATTTGACTGTACCCAAGAATTTACTGATGAAATTGGTGAGCTGAGAGCGATCTCCGGTCATGTGCTTCGAGCAACCGGAGTCCAAATACCAGAGGACGATTTGGACAACCTGCATTCATTAAGAGAAGTAGATGGAACATTGGTTTTTGTGGATCCCCAAGATTTACTAGGTTCCTGTTTGTTAGCAGATATTGTTTTTATAACCTCAGTTTTGCTAACGGACTCAGTATTCTTATTCTTCCTAGGTTTCCTTGAATATACCAAATTAACCACAGGTTTGGGTGATTTAGATTCTAGAACTATTGGTTTCCTAGAAGGCACTTCATTAGTAGTGGTAATCCTAGTTAAAGGGCACGCATTTCCTACTATAGTGAAGGTCTGACCGGTAGGTCTCCAAATATATCCCATCTTAGTGAACACTTTTCCTGTTGGTTTCCAAATCTCTTCCTTAGATTTTTTCTTCTTAGGTTTAGCACGGAATTTCACATCATTCATAGAATTAGAAACACACAAATTATCAGAAGACATGCAATCATCATCGTTAATACAGACATAATCAGAATTATCATGTTTCTTGGAATTCTGCACAGACGCAGATCCATTAACTTTAACAGTACCATTCCTTTTATTCAAACTAGAATTTATACTTTCCTCAATGTGAGTTTTCTACATTATTTTTCGAATTACTAACTTGGTGTTTGCTGAATCTTATATTCCTGTATTTTGCCTAAACTGTGATCCGCTAGCACTAGTAGAAAGTCTTACTCCTGTAGAATGCAACACACGCTTGTTAGAAACTATGTTTGAAGTCGAGTCTGTTTTTGTGTTTTCTGTGGATGTGAGTGATTCTGCAAACCTAACTTTCTTGTCCTTTTTCCTCGGTGTGACAGCAACTAATTGAGGATCAAAATTGTTGATGCTTAGTATACCTAAAGGCAAACTCTAAAAGTAAATCTTGAGGATAATTCGCTTTTACATGTTCCGACTATATCCCCCCAAGGACGAAGCTTCTTCCTGGTGTGCTAATATAGGAGGAGTGAGCAGTCCTTTTATTCAACAATTTGGGCGTGATTGGTTCCACATTATCCTTAGACACTTTTGGATCAACAGAATGGGTCTCAATAGCTTCCTTATCTAAAGCTTTTCCTTTAAGTTTCCTTAACTCATTTTTTAGGGCTGCTATGACCAAACCTTGTTCCTGAAGTTTTGCATTTAAATCAGAAATTTCCCCAGACTTTATATTGACTTGTTTGATTAACGCATCACATTGTTCTTTTGATTGAACACGTTTTGGTTTAATCGAGTCATAAAGTTGCTTATAGTCTGTTTCAAAATGCTCATTCTCAGCAACAGTTTTGACACTCTATGTTTCCAGTCAAATTTAGAGTCGCACTTTCATCCATGACCATTTATGACTTTACTATCATCCACATTTCCTTTTAAGGACTTAATTTGCTCTTTCATTCAACTTGACAATGACTGTGGTCTTTCTCTTCTTGAAGACCTGAGCCTCAATTTCAACTTAATCAAACAACTGAGTAAAACTTAGAGGCAATTTTGATCTAAAACTCTGTTTGTCTATTGAAAAATTTCTTTTCTTGAATAAGTTGAGAATCGACTTCACAAAGTTGATGCAATATTTTTCAAAGAGTTGGTAAAACTCTTACGGTAAAAGTTTATCGTAAGTTTCTTAATCAACAAACAACCTTTTTGTTGAGAAAGCTCAGTCATGAGATTCGAGACACTTTTGACATTCATTCCAGTTATCACAACCACCATTCACAGACAATTCACAACAGTTTTTTACAATATCATGATCGATGGCTTGTGCCAAGAGTCGTTTCATTTTCACTCAAGAACTTGATTCATTTTAACTTCGAAAGTTCTGGACCTCCAAGTCGATGTTTGTTTCCGAGCAGTCCCTGTTCCATTTGATAAAAGACATTTTGGACATCAGCAAGTTCATCAACCAAGTAATGATTGAATTTATTAAAGATATCTTTTAAGTCTTTTATAAACGGAATAATTTCATATCGAAAACAAGCCTTTGTATGTTCAAACCCCCACGTGCCCTCAGTGATAGCTGTGGCAGTGGTTTCTTTCTCTTTGACAAACCTGATCAAAGCCACAAGATGGGTTTTAAGCTCTTTCATTCAAGCATGTATTCCACCCTACTCACTTTAAGGAAGCTCTTTTGGACCCTCACATGTTGGTTGTGGAAGAAGGAGATGGGTCTAAAGGTAGGACCGAAGTCGCTTTCCAATAGGCATGTTCACGTTATAAATCAGATTGTTGTAACAAATCATTTGTTGTAATTTGTATAAGAAGCAACATAATTATGGGTGTTTAGTGTTCCACTTATATTTTTACCAACCATTGGATCTTGTTCTTTCAAAAGCATTTTTGAACGACCTCTCTTCACAAAGCATTAATGTCTCATCAGAATCATGAATCACAATAGCATCCATTTTAAGAATAGACATCCCGTCATACAGTTTTTGGGCTTTGACCCCGAACTTTCCATCAGATAGAAAGGTTTATCAAAACCGATTAGCTTGTTTTGGTGGAATATCCCAAAAAAACAAATTTATGATTTAGTCCACCATAAGAACAGTTTTGACACAGATTGACCTCTTTTGAAAATGATATTATCATTCTTAAATTGTCTTTTCTAAAGCAATTTCTTCTATCAAATATTTCTGTTTTCTTTCATTTTTAAATCATTTTTGAGATCTGAAACTGTTTTCATTAAAGAATCCTTTTCTTGCACTTGTTTAGAAAGAGTTTCCTTAAGACCTTCAATCTCGGCATACTGTTCATTTGATCCTGAAAACTATTCCAACGAAAGACAACAATTTGCATTTCGTTTCAAATCATTAAAAACCCTCTTCTTTATAATCTGTCACGAGCACGTAGTCAAAGCTTTATTGGCACTTTTTATATTCCAGATTCACAATTGGTCAGTCATCACTTAGTATTTAATTTCAAACATAGATAATATCAGGACATCTTGGTGAGCAGAAGAGTTAGAATTCTGGACAGTTTCCTGTTGTGTTTCACTCAGATACTGAGAATAAGGAATGATATTGCTATCACTAACTGGTTATTTCAGTTTCTTCTTATACCATCATTAGACTGTTAGAATGAACGTCATTATCTGCTCACCGTTTGATTTGATTAAAATCAATAGGCATATAAATCCGGATTTGTGTTACGCTCATGAGTGCATCTAAGCCATTCTAGAAAGATTCACGCATGAGTAGCAATCTTACTGAGTTTAATTTCCATCACAATTAGAGTCATAGGCATCCAGATCATCGGCTTGATAAGCAGCATTGTGGGTAATGACAGTCTGAGAGGTTTGAGTGTCAGGAAGTCCTGGATCTGCCAAAAATGCTATTTCTTCCTCTGTTAAAACTTGACCACTTGCTTGAGCTTGAACCAGCAACACTTTATCATTGAACCACTTTTCATCCCTTTTTCTCTTGGGCATAGTGCACTGCTTGGAAATAATGAACCCTCCCCTTTTAGTTTGTAACAGATACAGTCCCGTTGTTGTCCCGTGTTGCATCTACTTACTCATGGAGTGTATTTTTCTTATTGTTACCAACCAGAAAAAAGCATAAAGTTTGTCTCCCCTGAATAGGTTGCACAGTTACTTTTCCATCATAGATGGTAGCTTGTATGACGAGGAATTTTGATGAAGGTCCTTAAGCTGATTGTTGGTAGTAAAGATAACGTATTGTGACAACAGCAGTTAAGAATGACATCATGTGATTGATCGCATCAATTGGATCATCCCCTTTCTGGAACACTGGAACAGTTAGACCGGAGTCTGATTGGGAAAATTCAGATTGTTGATGTTGGTAAGTTGTGGGAGCATATTCCAATTGTGGGATGGATGATTGTGGAGAATAAATGTTGTGGTGAACTGAGGATTGGTACTCGTTTGATGGATAAGTGATTGAAAAAAAGAGGTTTGATTGACTGATGTGATTGTTGAGTCTGATAAGAGTGGTTTACATAACTATGAGACGGATATGGTGAAACAAAGATGTTGGAAGTTGAGAGTTCGGCGAGAGTGGAGATGAGTATTGATAGGTTACGGAGGTAATTGGTGAGATAACAACGAAAGCAAGAGGACGAAGTTACGTTCATTGCATCAAACGAACTTCAGTTGCATGTCTTACTGTTGTGCAAGGTAAGCATGAACTGATCAACGATTGTTATTTAGCAAGTCGTTTGACCAATTTAACATCAGTAACAATATTGCTCCATTCTCAGAAGAGTTTTAAAACTCTTGGTGTAACATGAAATTGCTCCAATGGTGCATCTGTAGATGTTCCGTATCATTGAGTAACAGAGTGAACCACAGTATACTATCATGTAAACACTCTCCTTTCGTGTTAAGTGAACTAATCGAATTCAGCATACAGCTAACATTCCTCGTTTCTTTGTTTTGTGTAACGTCTTCTTGCATTAGCATTTCTAATTCTCTTCCCCACAAAAGATCTTTTTGCAACACGATGTTGACTCACAAGAGCATAGATTTTAGTTAGAAGGCCTTAGAGAATGATGTTTATTGCTTTGATGACACAATCAGCTTGAATGGCTTCAGCGGAGTCAGTCAATGTATCCTCTAAGCCTGTTGTTACTCCAACTCATGAATGAAGGCCAAACGGAGTGGTCCTTTTTCAACAGAGGCAAGAATAATTCGTTCCTGAGGTCTGATTCAACATATACAGTTCCATTTTGGCTCTTTCCAAGAATCATAACAAGTGTTTTATCAAGCATTGGTGTTTTGTTGTCTCTCCCCTGAAGAGTGACATAATCGGAAGAGTCCGTCATTTTTTTGTTTTGTGGTAATCAAAAAGATTACAAATTGATCGATTCTAATCGGTAGAGGAAGAAATTTGTGTTTGATTAATGTGATTGTGAGTCCTTGAAATGAAAACTACCAAACTAGCAACACGGAATTTAACAATGACAAAACCGGGAAAAACAAATTAATGTTTCACGGGATTTTACAAGTCACAGAAAGAACCGTATAATTTTAGAAATTTGAAATTTGGGTTTTACTTGTTCGATTACCAAAGAAACTTCTAGTTCGGTCCACCTTGTTCGGTTACCAAAGAAACGTCTGGATCGGTTCACCTTGTTCGGTTAACAAAGAAGAATCTAGTTCGGTTGTCAAAAGAGAATTGGTTCGGTTCCTCTTGTTCGGTGCACACTAGTTCGGTTGATCTTGTTCGGTTCCAACTAAAGTTACTAGTTCGGTTGGTCTTGTTCGGTTCCAACTAAAGTGACTAGTTCGGCTTACTCGTTCGGCTTACTCGTTCGGTTTACTCGTTCGGCTTACTCGTTCGGCTTACTCGTTCGGTTCCAACATACAACACACTAGTTCGGTTATAACTACTACGAAACCCAAATTTTCAAAACTCAAAAAGACACATTTTTGAATGGTTTTTAGCAAAAATTCTTGTACAACTAGTGTTACTAACCCTATAGGAACAATAAAAATGAAAACTTTAAGGTTTTTACGCCAAAAAATTTGAATCAAAAATTTGTTCTTTATAAAGATTTTGAACACAAATCACAAGACAAACACAAAAACTAAACACACCACTCCATGGCTCTTGATACCAATTGAAGAATACAAGTAATCTAATGATCTACCAAGAACAAGAGAAAGAGATGTGGGTTGTGATGGATGGAATGGATGAATTGTATTATGTGTGTGAAATGGAAAATGAAAACAACCAACCCCTCTCCAAGGCTAGGAGAGGGCTTATATATGTCCTATAGGCCGGCCCATGGGCTATGATGGGCTTCCCATGGGTCTTGGGCCGGACTAGATTACTAATCTAATCATTACATAAACTACGAGCTAAGACTATTACAACTTGGAAGTGACTGAGATTATACTCATTTGATGGTAAAATTTTGGTTACTTTGTGCATTTTTTATTACATTTTGTGGCGCTTATGTGCAGTATGTATTTCATTATAATACTCTAATCATGTGTTTTGCTTACAGTTATCATGTTTTTGATTTCATGATCGTTTACAGTGGTATCACTTGCTCTTGCTAGCCTAATATACTATTATGTGAGCATCAAGGGCAAAGCTGGGGACTGGAGATGGATTCAAGAGTGCTTACTTTCAGTTAGCTCATATATCCGTGGAGGCGTTTAGCTCAGCTCAAAAGCGGATAAAGAATTACTTAACGGAAATGAAGGACAGGGCAGAGAAAGAAGGCAAACCGTTAATGGCGGATGGGAAAGATTTCTGCATCAGATAATGGGCCCATGAGCAAAAGTGCTCCCTTTTTTCTAATATTAAGGTACGGCAAATGCAAATCACGTAACGAAAACGGGTTTCTGTAAGTGACAATTCTGTCTTAAAAAGTCAACCATATGGTATTAGTAGCCCCTAATTCTATTTGCTTTCACTTGGAATAGTTAGTGTAGAAATCTTCAAATAATGATATTATATCATATTCCTTAATTCTGATGGAAGATACATAAATGGTTGAGATTTTTGTGTGGGAAATGGGCGACAAACTGCAATCGCATACATCAAACTTTTTTAATATATCCAATTCTAAAGCAACTAAGTCGCTAAGCTGGTCCATATTCCTATATTAGAGGTGACTAGATGGGGGTCTAGCTACGGGTCATATTTAACATAGGTGAATATGGAAATCGGTTGGGTTTACCGACAAACACTTTTGTTCATTTTCATGAATGATTAATGAACTAATAATGAGTTTGAATACATTATTATTGCAACACTAATGTAATTCTTTAAATAAGACCAGCTTAGGTGGTTCTACGCATTTAAATTTATACTCTTCGTTAATTTTAACCCGTTTGAGCTATACCAATTGTTCGAGAATGATCATAAGTACATGTAAAAATAAGACACTTTTACTTCTGAATGAGAAACTGTAGCTTTAGGAGCTTTTTGTGAACGCGTGTTTAAACTGCTTATATGGGGTTTCTTAGGACAGCTAATCGAAATTGCTTATTCTCTATAAAAAGTTTCAGTAAGCCAAGCCCAAACAGTCTCGCTGCAGTTTCAATGAAGAATCATTAGAACCAAATATAACTCTCATTTTTGCTATAATATTGTATTGGACGCCCGTTTGACAGGTTCTTATTTGTATTCTTCAGGCAGGCAGCAGCATAACTAGAGGATTTAGAGGATAGTTCAAGCAATTCCACATACTTCTGGGTACATGCAAGGCTTTTCATGTGATGGCGAATCAGTTCCGTAACTTTGGTCGAAAGAGTACGGTACCGACCGAAGGGATACCATCAGTCGTGAAAACTAAACTTTTGGAAAAGGTACATTATACGTGAAATAAATGTTTTGAAATAAGTTCTCTTTTCCGCGGTTTTGATGTAATAACAGATTTGTTGGCGTGTGCAGAAATTTCAACAGAAGTAGAAGGGAGCAAACTATTATGATTTCTCTTATATTACAAGACCAGTGAAGCCTACTATCCTTCATTTTCAGGTTTATACCATTACGTTATGTTTTCTTATTTGGGTCTTTGGGGATGTTTGGGGTTACTTATATTTTCTACTATTGTGTTTCTACACTTATTTGTTAGCTGAAGTAACTACAAGGTAAAAAGGGGTGTTGGGGAAACTTAATTTTACTACTTCTTTGCTTATATACCAAGTAGTAATTAATTTACATAATATCTGATGATCAACTAAATCTTTTAGCCTGAAGCTGTTAATTGCATCAGACGGGTCAACACCTTTGTCTGTGCTACGAGCCTATAGATTGGCCTTTATTAGCAGATTTCTCCATAGCTAGTTACGGCCGAGTCTCACATCTTCCCGCGTTCCCTGCATCTCAACCTATTCTTTATTTTTGTGGCTAAGGAGATTCATAGCGGTGTGCTTTATACTCCGGTTATATCACGAAGGCAGATTACAACATGCTCGAGGATGTGAAAAGAATAGCTGATTCCGTCGAGAGAAGGAGATTGCAGATCTGTGGGAAATACCATGCTGAACTTCCAGATAATCTCAGAAAGTTGTTGAATGCTGCTCGGCATCGGAGCATTAGGATTTTCTTTTTGCCAACTGGAATGTCAAAAAGGAAAACCAACCGTACATTTTTTTAACATACAGGCTAATCTTTACTCTATCTACATGGGATGAAGCTACCACTTTTAATATATGATAATTTAACGTAATAAGATGCCAACTTGCATATTAATAATTGAACGCACAGTCTGCTTACTGATCCTTCTATCTAGCTCTTGTAAGGAAATTTTAGATTAACCTTTTTTGCTTATTGATTCAACTCTAGCCAAAAATGGTATTAGAATTTTTAATCTGATTGACCGAACATACAACAAAAAGCATGCTTCATAACCGCTCGAGTTGTTAACATATTGTGCGACATAAACATGAAAGTATTGACAGTCAACCAGTGTTATGTTCATGAAAATTACTAATTATCCAAGTAGTGACACCCATGTATGTCCTGCATTAGCTCGATATAAAGAAATGCGGATTACTGTAATCTTAATTGTACTGGTTCGTGGAACATTTGATACCAATATGATAAACCAAAATATACTAGCAAACCTGTAACATACTAATTCTGGGCATAATAGCGAAGTTAGAATCTTTATAGCATAGGTTTTCTCAATAAATAGGCGGGTTATGTTTTTTAGGTTCTTTCCTTGCTGTTTTGTTTTAGCGTCTGCAAAAATGATGTTTTGTTTTAGTGTCTGCAAAAATCAATGAGGATCAATATATCAGAAAAGAGGGAATGGCCCTTCCTCTTTCCTTCTATTGAGACTGAGAAATTTTCGGTGATTACTCTAATATGATCACATAGTTGTTTTTCATGTGCGACAATCACATAATGACCAACAAAGTGGCTAAAAGATGTATTCTGGTAGGGGTTAAAATTGTCCGATCCCATTGGCAGGTATATAACTTTTGTTTTTATGTTATTGTGTTTCTGTGTTGTGGAATACTGATGTTGAACTCATAATGTAGGATAGTTTCGACCGTAAAGTTGCACCGTGAGAGGAACAGAGTTGGACCTGCAAAAAAAACTCAAAAGTGAAAACCAAATGTGAAACCTTGAACTTTTTATATGCAAGATTTATATTTATATAATTCGACTATGTTTGGCTTTTTGTATACAATATGTGGTATCGCCAAAGATCACCAGGCGTCTTCTTTTTTGTTTTCTTTTGTATCTGGGAAAAGTGATCCGTTAAATGCAAGCATGTAAGATAGGATTGTATTAGTAATGGTTGCCTTACTCTGTGTAAACGTGACTAAATTACTTTCACTGTGTGTTAGCTAACGATTAAACTCATCTAGAAAAATCGAACAGTTATTGTGAAATAGTCACTCCATTTGCGACGGCCCAATAATCACCCTGCCCGCAGCATGCAACCGCGGGCAAATACCCTCGTTACATATATGTTTAAAAGTTTTAAATAATTATATGACTATACAAGTAATATTCGAGAGTTCGTTACCTATAATGTGAAAATTGTTTGAAAAGTTCTTGGAATTTTATAGCTTTAAAACCCTATAAATACGAGGTTCGGTAATCCCGCACGCCGTCCGCGAAACGCGCGGGACTATTTTCACGGTCGAAAAGTGATTGCGGGTTTAATTTTGCAACAGACCAGATTAACTCCAAGTACTATTAGTCATCGGTAGGACTAACCTTGAGCAAACGAACCGATAACCCTCAAGACTATTTCGTAACATTTAAAAAATAAATATGAAACTTATAACATTTTTTTATAGAATCTGCGTACATTGGAAACGTTTGAAATATATGGCTCGTTTATGTTTTCGCAATTCGACGATCTTTTTAACGACATATTTTTTTACGAATGAATCAATAGATGTACGTTTCATATTTGATAAATAAACTTTGTTTTATTAAAAAGTTGTAAATAGATAAAAGTTGAAGGTTGTTTTAGCAACCTCGTGTATAGTTTGAGGGTGCATCTTGTAAATAACGTTTTTTGTTTTTCTTTTTACCCGGACATGATGCGTTTGGGTTTTTCAATATTAAAAAGCATGGATCCGACTAAAAACTCCTCAATGTACATATATGAATTTTTTAATGATGTTGAATTTTCTATTGAGAAATTCTAGAAGAACAAAAAGATTTACACAAAACTTTTCACAAAATAATTTGTCATATATTTATTGGTGTTCTCTCTTATACTTTTCAACTCTCTCTCTTGAATACATCTACTAATTTACTTGACACATTATTGTGTGGAAAATATTTTGTAAGTTTTTTCTATGATTCTAGCATTACTCTTTTTTATTTGTGTTTCACGATTCCATAGGACACTACCCTTTAATATAAGTATATAATAGTTTAACCGGTTTTAATACATGTAAATGATGAAATAATTTAACAATGTAGTTAAATACGAGACATGCAGACATGTGCGTTGCACACGTGTTGTGTCTAATTGTTGATAGCGTAATGTTTCTATGAAATGTTGATGTGTAAGTATGAGGGTGCAATTTAATTGAAATGGACAGCGTAATGTTTAGCTAAACAATTATAAAATAATTTGAGTTATATTAGTCGAAGCTAAAGTAATCTAATATGTTGTCTTTTATCGGGGGTATTTGGATGTGCATTCATGAAGGTATCGAACATTATTACCTAGAGCTGACCACTCCTATTATTTTTTTATATATAAGCGAGATTGTTAACCTACGAAGTATATCGACCCGCGCTCCACTGCGGGGCGATTTCTAAGAGTTTCATATTCTTCAACGTTAATGTCGTAGTGTGTTATATTCAGAAGCCTACCTAAAACAAACTCTGTACTCAAATATATATTTCATATATGTCGTAAATCTCTGTTACAAATTTGCAGCCTAACACATGGCTAAAACAATGTTCATCATATCAAAACTGGTTAAGCACTTGACCTTATAAACTTTTCGAGAATAGAATCGGGATGAGGCTTTTTTTCACCTCGACTGCTTCTCCTTCCAGATCCTCTAAAAAAACATTGTTTGCTCTCTTTCTTGCAATTGAGGGAGTTCTTTTAAAACCTGCAAGCTTACACCTGTTGCATTCTCTTGGTCTGCATAGCAATCACAAAATTATAAATAAAGATGAACATCATGCAAGATACTTTAAAATTTTGAATGTGCTCATTCTACCAAAAAGTTATGACGGGGCTACCTTCTGTCTATATCACTAAAAGTTCAAGATTGATCAACCATGTTTCTATAAACCAATGGCAAAGTTGACTTGTGGATCAACTACTAAACAGTTTTTACGGGCCTAAATGGGTTGCTTCAGGCTGGCCTTTTATATTCAATGTGTCTTAAGATAAATGATTCGAATGGTTTTATGTGTAAATAAAACATTGGATGACTTTTGACGCCTGAACCGATTTGACAGGTTATATTTTGTTATAGTTTGGCTCGTTAGAGAAAAAAATACATACCTGAAACGGATGGGTTTAAGATCTTTGGTGCCTTCTGGCAAGGATGCAAGTGTGACTTGGCCGTCTCAGCTTCCCGTGCCGCCAGACTTGAGTTTCAACATCTGCTGCTTTGAATATGTGCAATATAGTGATAAGTGGGTACATGGACAGCCTCTATGGCGTGTTTCAGTGCTCTTCTATTAACCTGTACGGTGACACCTACTGATCCAGCTTTAGAGTCGAAACGTTAAGATTTGTGGATCTGGAAACATCAAGCTCAGGAAGACCTATTCATAGACAAAAAATGTGGCGTAAGAAATGATTCATGACAACAACAAAAAAACATAATTACTGAGAAAATATTGGGAAAACAAAAATACTAACCTTCGGTGTCAACCGAGATGGAATGTGCAGACTGGCTACGCACAGCTGCAACAAATGTTTGGCAAATTGTCAGTGAACGGAAAAAGGAAGCATTGAAACTGGGAAGCAATACGATGACTCAAACGCTAGTAGTGTAGGAAGGCAAACATAAGATTATTACCTTCGTTATGAACAGAACTGGAACCTTCTCCGTTGTTACCAACAGGTGTCACATCCCGCCTTCGCACATTCCTACCAGTACCCGTACCACGTGCCTAGGACCTTTGCCGTTTGTTTTGAGAGCTAGAAGCATTAAGGTCGCTGAGACCTATTCATAGAGAGAAAATGAGGTGTAAGAAATGATTCATCACAAAAAAGAAACAACAATTACATAGAAAATATCGGGAAACCAAAAACACTAACCTTGGGTATCAACCAAGATGGACGGTGCAGACTGCCTAGGCAAACCGCGGCTCGCCTCTACGCAGCTGGTAATATCAGCAACTGTGCAGTCAATTAAAGACGGTTGCCTTGAAATGAGACTGATTCTTGAAGAGGTTCCGCACATACGATTCTGGATCAGGTTTGCACTTTGCATACAACATTTTTCATTACAAAATCTGATCTTTTTTATTTAAAATATTTGGTTTTCAAAACTTCTGAATCTCAGTAACATATATATTTGATGCAATCAACTTCTAAAAATTAATACAGTTCTATGAGGGTCTGTCATTATATATATTGAATCAAGCTTATATTATATACTTATTTCAAATCAAAGATAGTTAAATTTACCTAAGCCAGTTAAACATTATAAATCCAAGATTATTTCATGTTAATTCTAAAACAGGCCAATTGCAAATAGTGCCCAAGTCTAGTTTGGTTATATCGTTTATTTTTTAGTGCTTTGATTTACAACCTATTAGCCGACTGATCAAACACAAACTTAAACTTAAACAGGTTAAAGTCAATCTTATTCGGAGAGGTATGCGTGACCATTTCAGGATTATTTGCAGCAAGCAAAACTTTTTCATAACAACCCTTAACGAAATTAAGAGTTGTTTTTTGCATAATTTGTGTTCCAGACTGTGATATTGGTCAAAAGAGATTATTAAACTAAGGTTATATATCTTAGATTTTGATCGTATATTTATATGCAAAGCATAAACATATCAAGTAAACATTTTCACCTAGCTTCCAGTTCTAGCGTGTGTCCATTTGAAAAAAGAGATGAATCATTATTAGATATACTACATATATTACCTTTGCTCAATACATCTATAACAGAAAGCGTCCCTACGTTCATGATGGCCTTCGCTCATTCATGTGGATACTGAATAGCCAAAATCACATTTCCAAAGGCGCGCCTGCATGATAACCAAGCATACAAAAGTAAATACCGTATGGAAGTAAATTAATAAGAAACCATGTATCGGTATAGAGAATAGAAAACTGAAAGTAGATACCAATAACTTACTGGATAAGCTGAAATAATGAAAAAATAAGCTACTGAAGTGTTTAAATAACCTTGCAAGCTCAGCCTTTTAAGCTTAAGTCTATAAGGCTTGTTTCCCCTTTTTACCATAAGCAGATCCAAACGCTCAACATACCTTTTATAAGCGCATCCGTCATAAACCTTAAACTACTTGGTAAACATAAGCTTAAGCGCAGTAAGCGAGTGCTGCCAACGCTTAGTACAACTTATCTTGAAAGAAAATTCGTTGCTTGCATTATAAGTACGACTGACATACATTCTTCTTTTTGAAACGGAAATTTGGCAGACATGGGTGACCAAGGGCATAGCTTACAGTTCTAGGTTCAAAGCAGACCTGAAATACATTTCTTAATCGATTAGGGCCTCAAATGCATTTCAAAAAAGGTGTTAATTTGTTTTTGTTTACCTAATGCCCAGCTCTGGCTACATCACTCTGCGAAAGGACCACGGCTGAAATTTAATACAATAGTAGCAGCATGTGCCTGCATATCACCGAAAAGAAAACGTTAAAAAAACACCCTTATGCAGCATTGCTGCTATTTTTTACAGACTTGCTGCTGATTTGCAGCCAAAAAATAAGCCGAAAAATAAACACCCGTTGATGCTATATCACTCCTTGATCCTATATATGTGAGTTAACATGACAGTGGGAAAACAAACACCCCTTTTTATGCAGAATTGAGGCCAAAAATGCAGAAAACAAACACCCCTTTGCTGCTATATCTGTTACTTTGTTAACAGTGGGCAAAAACAAAAACAAAAAACGGTTGGCAACCGGGTTGCCAACCGGCCCGAACCGGTTTGTACTGGTTTGGGTTTTTATACCTCGGGAAGCAACCCGACCCGAACCGTTTTTTGGCAAAAAACGGTTCTTGACCGTTGGCCAAAAACCGGTTCAGTTTTCAAACCCGGAAATATGAACGAATTTTTGGTTTTTTTTGTTTGACAGTGATTGCATTCAGTTAACACTGTTGGAAGAAGACATATAGACAGTAACTTTCAAAATACCTGTATTTTCGGAGATGTTCGCATATATGCCCTCTGCAGTCATGATCTTAGCAGCAATATGTTTTTGAAACTCGCCAAACCTGACACTTCACTTGGGTTCTCGTTGTTGAAGTGAACGGAATTCCACATTATATTCGGTGACCCTGAAGAAGCAATAGACTATATGATGCAGTTGCTCTTTAGTAATGTCGTGTATATATGTGTTAGATCTGAATTACAATCAACCTTTTTTGCTTATATCTAAACAATTATTTACCCTTTAGTTTAACAATAGTTAAGGTAATTAACAAAGATAGCAAAAGATCAGCATTGTTTAATGTACCGATGACTGTGGAGATGTTCTCTTCTATGACCTCTGCATTCAACTCCTTCGCTGCCCTATGGTTCTCTGAAGTCTCTAGCTTCGACAGTTCAAGCAGATTCACAGTGTTGAAGTGAATTATATCCCCCGCCATAATTGGAGACCCTAACGAAGAAAAAACAAAAAACAGTATGATGACATTGCAAATATTTAGTTATGTAAGCATTTAAAAAAAAAATAGAGGCTATGTATGCACTCTGGGCCGCTTTTAGTAGTAACTAAGAGTGAGCGTATTAACGTGTTACCTGGTAATTTCCTACCGCTTTTATATTACTTTGTTGAAGTTTTTTTCTAGAGACAAACTTAGTGAAATGTTTTCATATTACAGTCCCATGATACATATTCAGTAAAACACACCGTAGCACTAAGCTTTCTAGCACCAAGACCTCCAGTTTTTACCGGCTCTTTGGAACCAATAGGCTTCTTGATAGTAGCAGCGTGATCGTTGTCATATCTGCATTTTGCCATAACATAAGCTTTTTAGTAGACATTTCTAAAAATTCATAAGTTAATAACCAACCCCTTAGATGCAGATTTCATTAAAAATATATGAAAACATCATATCAGTTTGATTATGCAACAATACTTTCAACATTATCTCATGATCACATATAAAAATGCATATCCCACGACTCCCATTATCAGATCCAACATACGGTTGCCTGTTCCAAACACCCCTCATTTCTACATACGTTAACAATCGGTATATGTAACACAAAGATGATTAAATTTTCAGTTAGTTAGTTACCCGAAAGAACTGAGGTTGGAATGAGTTTAAGAAACGGCATAGCAACAACATATCCTCCAAGCATACACGATTGAAGTAAGCTACTAAATAGTTGTTCTTTGACATGTGTAAATCTATACCTAGCTATCAAATAGGGGCGGTTGCGAAGTGATAAACATAATCAAGTAACTACTTCTTCTAGAGTCTAAACAATATGTTTGATCCCAAAAATGGGGATACTTGA
Source organism: Tanacetum coccineum (assembly GCA_026074375.1). Classification (NCBI taxonomy): domain Eukaryota; kingdom Viridiplantae; phylum Streptophyta; class Magnoliopsida; order Asterales; family Asteraceae; genus Tanacetum; species Tanacetum coccineum. The sequence continues at coordinate 4,628 of BQNB010086464.1, read as the reverse complement.
CAGCACTTAAGCAACAACAACTAATTTAAATAAGCAATCCCAAACACCCATTCAAGTTTTTTCGTAATAAACACCCCTTCATCATATCAAATAAACCTCCAATTATAAACCATATGCCTTATTAGTTCATCAAACTACAATTTCTTTTTCATATTTAATATTTTTTTCATATATATTTTTTTTTAGAACTTAATGGTTTTTATTCTCTAGAGAAGAGTTCGAGAATTTTGAAAACATGTTTAGATAAGAGTTGTATTTTTCTTTTTCATATTTAATATTTTTTTCATATATTTTTTTAGAACGTCTTGTTATTTGTTAGTGGTTCAGGTCCACATCCAATTGGGCAGTATGATGTACCCTGAACCCGCCTGTACTTCCTCCTATTCCGCCTGAAGGGGTAAAAGTCCCGGGTGGGACACGAACTTGAGACCTCCCCCTAGCTCTTTGTATACGATTATAAAAACAATAAAAAAAATGAAATTAATAAAAATTAACTACAATCATAAGCATATATTTAATTTGTAGCATACTCGAAATTAACATTACCGAACATATATAAATCTCAATTAACATTACGTTTTCATCAAATTTCAGGTTTCATGTGTTTTTTTACGTTTTCGTCCGATTTCTTACGATTTCGTCCGTTTTTTACGTTTTCGTTCGTTTTTTACGTTTTCGTCATATTTCTTACGTTTTCACACGTTTTTTTACGTTTTCGTCCGATTACTTACGTTTTTGTCTTATTTTTTACGTTTTCGTCCGATTTCTTACGTTTTCGTCTTTTTTTTACGGTTTCGTCTTTTTTTACGTTTTCGTCTTTTTTTTCCGTTTTCGTCCGATTTCTTACGTTTTCATCTGTTTTTTTACGTTTTCGTCATATTTCTTACGTTTTCGCCATTTTTTTTACGTTTTCGTCCGATTACTTACGTTTTCGTCATTTTTTACGTTTTCGTTCAATTTCTTACGTTTTCGTCTGTTTTCCACGTTTTCGTGTGTTTTTTTACGTTTTCGTCATATTTCTTACGTTTTCGCCATTTTTTTACGTTTTCGTCCGATTACTTACGTTTTCGTCTTTTTTACGTTTTCGTTCAATTTCTTACGTTTTCGTTTGTTTTTCACGTTTTCGTCTGTTTTTTTACGTTTTCGTCCGATTTCTTACGATTTCGTCCGTTTTTTACGTTTCCGTCTGTTTTTTTACGTTTTCGTCATATTTCTTACGTTTTCGCCCTTCTTTTACATTTTGTCCGATTACGTACGTTTTCGTCTTTTTTTTACGTTTTCGTTCAATTTCTTACGTTTTCGTATTTTTTTTACGTTTTCATTTGTTTTTTTACGTTTTCATCCGATTTCTTACGTTTTTGTCCGTTTTTATTTTACGTTTACGCCAGATTTCTTACGTTTTACGTTTTCGTCCGTTTTTATGTTTTCGTCTGATTTCTTATGTTTTCGTCCGTTTTTTTACATTTACGCCCGATTTGGTTCATTTTCGTCTGTTTTCTTAAGAAATCGGACGAAAACGTAAGAAATCGGAAGAAAACGTAAGAAATCGGACGAAAATGTAAAACATCGAACGAAAACATAAGAAATCTGACAAAAACGTAAAATACCGGACGAAAACATAAAAAACAGAGGAAAACGTAAAAAAAACAGACGAAAACGTAAGAAATCTGACGAAAACGTAAAAAAACGGACGGAAACTTATGAAATTGGATGAAAACGTAAAAAAACGTAAGAAATCGGACGAAAAAGTAAAAAATCGGATGAAAACGGAAAAAACAGACGGAAACGTAAGAAATCGGACGAAAACGTAAGAAAATCGGATGGGAACGTAAAAAAATGATGAAAACGTAAGAAATCGGACGAAAACGTAAAAAAAACACATGAAAACGTAAGAAATCTGACGAAAACGTAAAAAAACGGGCGAAAACGTAAAAAACGGATGAAATCGTAAAAGACAGACGAAAATGTAAGAAATCGAACGAAAACGTTAAAAAACGGAAAAAAACGACGAAAGCGTAAAAAGACCGACAAAACGTAAAAAATGTTCAAAAATGTATGGAAACACCATAATTTAGTGGGTCGACCTGACCCAAACCGTTTGACCCATGACCCATTTTTAAAACATGACATGTTTGACCCATGACCCATTTGACCCATGACCCAAACCGACCCAATCCGACCCATTTGCCACCTCCAGATAGGGTTAGAATATTGGTACTCACGTTTTATTTGGTTTGAGTTATATTTACGTTTTATTTTGTTAGAGAAAAAAAGAAATGGATAATAGTAAATTGTGGTTTTCTATTTTTCCATATAAATTTAGAAAATGAGAATTTTTTGTTTTGAAAAATATTTTAAAAAAATACAACTAAACAAATTTTCAATTTTTTCATTCTCAAATGAAAATTTCTCTGAAAATATGAGATATTTTTCCTCAACGGATATAAAAAAAATAAAAAAATAAAAAACCGGTTAAAACCGGTTATTTTAAAAAACCGGATAAAACCGGGTTTAGAACCGGTAAAAAACCGGTCGCTTATTAAACCCGAAAACCGGTCTAACCGGTTCGGTTATTTTTAATAAAAACCGGTTCTGATTTTTTAGACCTGTTTTTAAAAAAACCTGTTCCAGTTTGCACCTCTGCTCGGCAGTTTTAATTTTGGGTTAACATACTAATTAGGCCAACAAGCCCAGCCTAACAAATGCACTCCACTCCGCAGTCCGCACTATCTATATTTAAAAATCAAATAAAAAGAATCTAAACAAAAAATTCAACATCCTTAAAACCCTTTTGCTTTGATCCTTAAAAAAAACATATAAAAAAAATGCCAACATTAACAAAGCTGTATACGATGAAAGAAGCATCAGAACATAACTCTGCTGGTGATTGTTGGGTTGTTATTGACGGGAAGGTTATATTTATATATATATTTTTAATCTAGCTTTTTATGTAATTTAAATGTTTTGTTTATTAGTTGGATTCATGTTGTTAATTGAAGTTGTTTGGTTGAGGTTTAGGAAGATGAATTCAGTATGTTGAGTTTCAAGTTATATCGAATATGCTTTAGTATAACCTTTTGCTTAATATAATTGTTTTTGGTAGAGATAATAAGAACTACGTATTGGATTTAAAGATAGTGTTCTTGCGTTTTGTTAGTCATTAAGAAATAGGGTACATTTCTTCGTATAATTGATTGAGATCTTTAGTGAGTGTGTTTGGATTAGCTTTTTTGCAGGCTTATGGGCTTATTTGAATTTAAAAGCTTATAAGGTGTAATTTTTTTAGCTTATGAGCTTATCTGCTTGAGCTTATGGCTTATTTAAGTCCATAAGCTGAACTTGATAAGCTCATAAGCCATAAAAAGTGGGCGTATGAGCTTTTCAAAGTTCAAGTAAGCCCACACCGGCAAAATAAGCTAGTTCCACATCCGTAGTTTGGAATTGATTCACATTTACTAATATGTAGTCATGCACTCGAACCACCACCACATGGCCTAGCGGTGAGGTATTTAACCTTCTCACGAGAGGTCTAGGGTTCAAAAACTGCACTAGGTACACATTTGGGGGTGGCCAGGGAAAAGGTCTGAAATGGTCATGAGGATACCTCGGTTAGACCGCGTACATATGAGTTAAAGACTCTCCCTCCCCGGGTAACCTGAACAAGGAAAACCTCATCCGTTTACCCGTAGTCGTGCACTCGTGCCCATGAGCCTCCCATGTGCGAGATTGGTGCTGGTATAAAGTTAAATCAGGAGGAAATTTGGGGTCATGTTGCAGCATATGCTTAAACTTATAGGTTTTTTTTTCCAGATTGATGTAATAGTATAAGCTAATACTTATAAAAAAGGGCTAATGTGTATGAAATTGGTTATGATATAGGTATTTATTGGTAAATACACATATAAGTATTAAAACGGATGAGGTTTTTCCCTGTTCATGTTACCCATGGGAGGGCCAGCCTTTTTTGACTCAGATGTACGCGGCCTCACCAGGTTAATCCTGGAACCATTTCCGACCGTTCCCTTGCCACCCCCAAATGTACACGCCTAGTGAGGTTTGAACCTTTGACCTCTTGTGCGGAAACCAATGACCTGATTTTTGAGGGAAAACAGTAACTAATGAATATATAAGAAGTGTCAGAGGTTGATAAAGAGGGATAGATTTTCTGAAATGTGAAATTTCAGGCATCAAGTTTACACAGGGGAAGGTTGTTTTATGTAGGTTTATATTGTCTGGCCTTTATATATACGTATAGGAGTCACGAGTGTCGCTGTTATTTATCAAATAATATGTTTCAGATAGTCATCTCTGGGCTCCCTCTTCAAATAATTAGCGCTTGGCCTTTAAGAGTTAGAAAATAGTAAGGTCAAGAGCTCCTGTCACCTTTGATTGCACCATTATTATCTGGCAAACATATTGAAAGAAACGTAATTGCTTGTCACCGCGATTAGAATGTAGAACACAATCCGTGTCATTGTTATCAAGTCCTAACTAGTCCTTGTGTTGTGATCTTTGGTCATTGAATGGGTTGCTATATGGTTTCACATTATAATGTTCACATGGTTGACTGTATTACCATTTCCTTGATCTGTTTCACATAATTTTTTTAATCTTATTTTTACGTGTTC
>BQNB010086463.1:15000-23664 GCA_026074375.1 Tanacetum coccineum | reverse complement strand
CGGAACGCTAACCCAAAAATTATTTTCGTAAAAATTTTTAAAACTCCAACACATAATTTACCGACACAGTCCTTGAGGTTTCTGGTCCATTGCAAAGTTAGTCCTTAATGACTAACTTTGCAACGGAACGCTAACCCAGGGATTATTTCTGTAAAAAAATTCAGAAACAATTTACGACAATAAACCTTGGGTTTATCGGTACCTTGCAAAGTTAGTCCTTGATGACTAACTTACTATACGGAAATAGTACTTGGGTTATCGTTCCGTTACAAAGTTAGTTCTTAACGTAAAACCTCACACTCTGCAGCGGAGCGTGGGTGAAAAACCTCGTTTTAAAACATCCAGCTAATTTCCCCAAATTAAATAATGTTTTATAATTATACTTTTTTTTTTTTATCAAAATTGGCTCCGCATCAACGCACAACGGCTTTTTCCCTCGTTATGTAGTGTTGAAACTTCAAACCGTAGACACATATGCAAAAAATGTTTATTTCAATAAAACTTGATGTGTAATAATGAAAAATAACAAGAAATAAAAAGAATGAAACATTCAGATTATAAGAAGTTTAAAAACTGAAGCCAGAGGGTGATATAAAATCAATCTTAACTTTTAGGCCCCGTAACTTTTACCAAGTTTGAAATCTTATAATTAGGAACTTGTATGATTTATATTGACGACGTTTTATCGAGTTACATTAACCTCGAAGAGAGCTTCGTGAAGATAAATATTTACATGTAAAAATTGAAGCTAGTGTAAATGCAATATGGATTCTCCAAAAGAAGTGTTGCGTTTGTCCCATATTGATGGATGTGTAAACTTTTGACGCGTTATGGGTGAATTTTTGTCGTCTTTTAATCTCGTCGAAGATTATGATATACGTTTTCGTGTACTAAGTTTCATATACTTGTATCGTGAGATTTCATTTTTATGCGTTTTGATATGTTAAATGTTCATTATGGTTTCGTATGTCAAAAAACACGCACACACAGACTGTCATTTCTCGAGGTATGAAGTAGCACAATGGAATTAGTGAATGAAAACAAACAATACCTTTTTTTTGGTATTTTTCACAAAAGTTAATTCAACAAACTTTATGCTATACGAGAGGAAAATTGTTGATAAATAATTTCGTTACATACATGTGTAATCATAAGTTTGTACATTTGAGCAATTGAGCCCATCTGAGCCCAACTATTTTGAATGCCACTTTATTTAGACATTTCACAGTTGGGCTTAAAATCCAAAGTTCACTTCTGGTTTTAATTCTCAGACAGTCAGACTATATACGAACAAATGTTTTTTTTTTCTCATAAGAAAAGATGATTTTGATTAGGGGTGAAAACAAGCCGAGCAGCTCGTGAAGAGCTCGGGATTGAATCGGTAAAAATCTCAAACAAGCCGAGCTCAAACGAGATCAAGCCCGAGCTCGAGGCTAAGTAGGCTCATTTAATAATCGAGCTCGAGCCTGAGCCCGAGCTTCATATATGAAGATCGATTAGGCACGCATGAACTAAACAAGCCCATAGAAATATATACGTAATATATTGTCTATACTTCTCAAATATAAACATAGATATATTGTCTAAACAAGCCATATCCTATAATATTGTCTATACATATAACTAAGTAATAAACAACTATAAAAGAACAAACTAGCTCGATCCAGAGTGTGATCATGACCGAGTTTTATCGAGTTTTTCTTTTCTTTTTAAAACGTCATATAAATACACGAGCCCGAACGCAGAGCTCGAGCACAAAGAAAAAAGGCTCGAAACAAGCTCAAACATATATATATAAACGAATCGACCTTGAGCTCTGCCAAGCTCAAGCTCGTTTCCACCCTAGTTTTGACTTTTGATTTGTACTTTAAAAATTTTGTGTCATGTATTATTTTTTTAAAACCAATATCTACATCTTTAGGGGTTAAGCCGTTACTTACACGCATCATTAAAACCTTTAATTTATCATCAAAAAACAGTCAGAAATCGTTTATCTAAAACCGCACCGGAATACATTTAATTTAGTATGTGCGCGACAAGACTCACACTTGATAAGTTAGTCGTTAAAAAGTCGAAAACATATTAAGAAAACCACCCATAATAGAAAGCCTTGTTATTTGAGCCAGACCAACATTTGACCAAAATCAAACTCAGAAAGTCATGACGAGTGACATTGATAACGTACTTTTGTTAATTTAAAATATATCTTTGGTTTTGTCTTTTTGTCAATGCATAAATTGATTTAGTCACGAAGAATTATATATGGCCTTCTTCAATAAGTATAAGAAAATATATATATACGAAGATCCTTATAGCACATTATGGTCGATTCCCAAAGGATAATATTATAATATATATGGAAAAAAAGTACTTGGTCTATTATTCTTTGTTACAATAACGATTCTATACCAAAAAATTGTTAAAACATACCAAAATACCGAAAACACACTATTATCGAAGCTAAATATCTTTCGACATTAGGTTAGCCCCGTCACAACGCGCGGCTAATATGCCGACTCGTTTCAAATACAACTTGATGTGTAACATTGAAAAATGAATATTGATTTTTAAAACGTCATATAAATTAGTCGAGCCCGAACCGAGCTCGAGCATAAAGTATAAGGCTCGAAACAAGCTCGACCTTTATATTATAAACGAATCGACCTTGAGCTTTGCCAAGCTCTGGCTCGTTTCCACCCTAGTTTTGACTTTTGATTTGTACTTTAGAAATTTTGTGTCATGTATTGTTTTTTTGAAACAAATATCTACGTCTTTAGTGGTTAAGCCGTTACTTACATGCATCATTAAAAACTTTAGTTTATCATCAAAAACTTTAGTTTATCATCAAAAAACAGTCAGAAATCGTTTATCTAAAACCGCACCGGACTTTACTTAATTTTAGTATGTGTGGCGACAAGCTCAAACTTGATAAGTTAGTCGTCAAAAAGTTCGAAAACCATGATTAAGAAAAACCACCCTAAAATAGAATGCCTTGTTATTTGAGCCATGACCAACATTTGACAAAATCAAACCTCAGAAAAGTCCATGACGAGTGACATTGATACGTACTTTTGTTAATTAAAATATATCTTTGGTTTGTCTTTTGTCAATGCATAAATTGATTTTGTCACGAAGAATTAATATATGCCTTCTTCAATAAGTATAGACAATATATATACGAGATTCCTTTTAGCACATGTGGTCGGCCCAAATGGTAAATTTATAATATATATGGAAAAAAAGTACTTGGTCTATTATTCTTTGTTACAATAACGATTCTATACCAAAAAATTGTTAAAACATACCAAAATACCGAAAACACACTATTATCGAAGCTAAATATCTTTCGACATTAGGTTAGCCCCGTCACAACGCGCGGCTAATATGCCGACTCGTTTCAAATACAACTTGATGTGTAACATTGAAAAATGAATATTGATTGACATACTTAAATAGCATGTGCAATTACATATCCCAAATTTTCTTATTATCATCTTGTTGATGACATTAAAAAAATCAGTTTTTCGTAAATCAATAAACTACAAACACGTCACTTTATGCATAAAATTAGTCCCATTTTTAGACTTTATAATCATTTCCTTAATATACTAAAAGTCACACCCACCTTAAAATAATGAGTTTCGATTTGTAAATACTTTTAAATATATAGTATTAAGTTGGATCATAAGCTTTACAAGTAGGGACGGAACCTGGGTGAGTTTTGAGGGTTTCGAGAAACTAATGAAATTTTGAGACGTAGTGCTAATTTTTGTAAAAAAACCTTAATTTTTTTAAATGCATTTGGTTTTAAAAAATTATGTTCCTCGTTATGTATATTTTTTTGTAAGTGCATCTGATCAAATTGTGTCTTGATTTCGTCCATGTTCAAGAGTTACGACCAAGTTAATTAAAACCCATAACTAAATAATTTGATTAGTTGCACGTATATGTTGGTGTCTGTAAAGGATATTGATTTGCATTGATTGATTGCTTGATTACAATTGATAATAGCCAACCTATATATAGGATACAAAGGAACCTTCTAGACTATGGGCTCGGGCCAATGGGCCGACTACACAAAATATACAATATAATATCTACTTTAATACTACCCCGCAGTTGGAGCGGGAGATTTGCGGACGCTCAAACTGGATCTGAAATCAGCAAACAACGGGTATGGGAGTCCTTTTGTGAAGATATCTGCGTACTGAAATTGAGAAGGGACATGAAGAACTCGAACATGACGTGCTGCTACTTTGTCACGAACAAAATGAATGTCAATCTATATATGCTTGGTGCGCTGATGTTGTACAGGGTTTGCAGACATGTATACAACACTGACATTAACACAGTAGACCAAGGTCGCTGTGAAAAGTAGGGTATGAAGCTCACGAAGGAGGTTGTGAATCCTAGATGTCTCAGCTACAGCATTCGCAACCCCGCGGTATTCAGCCTCAACACTAGAACGAGACAACGTGTCCTGACGTTTGGAGGACCACGTTAGGAGGTTGTCACCAAGAAAAACACAGTATCCAGAAGTAGATCGGCGAGTAGCCAGACAACCTGCCCAGTCAGCATCAGAGTATGCAATAAGCTGTGATGTAGTAGACCGAAATAGCTGTAATTCAAGATCAGTGGTTCCTCGAAGATAACGAAGAACACGTTTCATAGCATTGATGTGTGGCTCTCGAGGATCATGCATGTAAAGACATAACTGTTGAACTGCATATGACAAATCAGGCCGGGTAAAAGTGAGGTACTGAAGTGATCCGGCAAGACTGCGATATAAAGTAAGATCAGTGATCGGTGATCCTTCAGGTCCAAGCTTCTTCTCGGTGTCAATTGGGGTCCTGCAAGGATTACAATTAAGCATTATGCTTGCTCAAGAATCTCGATAGCATATTTCTTCTGAGACAAGAATATGCCAGAGGTAGTACGCGTGGCAGATTTGTTAGGAATACGAAATTCCTAGGAAAGTGTCGGTCGCTTCCATAGATAACAGTCGTTAGCTCGTTAAGTATATTTTTAGAAAACTTACTGGGCTAGTTAGAACAATAAGGATCGGTAAGTCATTAAGCCAAGGCCCATCCAGTTATTGTAAGTATATAAGCACCTCTCCATGCCTTAGAGAGGTGATTGGTTGGTTTGTATTCTCATTTTCACTTAATGCATTTTATGTTTCTTACTTTCTCTCTCTAAGATACATCATTCCTTCCACTTTCTCTCACTAGTTCTTTCCTCTCACATATCAAAGATTACTTGTATTCTTCAATTGGTATCAAGAGCCATGGAGGGGTTGTATTTAGTTTTTGTTTTAAAATTTTTGGTTTCGTTTGTGTTTAATTGCAAAAAACGTCCTTTATCTTATTTTTTTCCTTTGATTACAAAGCTATTGTGTCACCTTAAAGGATGATTTACTTGGTAATTCTGATCTAGTATCTTTATGATTAGGTGTACAAGCTTAGATCATTAAAAAATATTCATTTGTGTCATCTTTGTGTTCGAAAACCTTTATAAATATCAAAATCTTGATTTTAAATTTTTCGGCTTAAAAACCTTAAAGTTTTCATTTTTCTTATTCCTATAGGGTTCATAACACTAGTTGTACAAGATTTTTTGCAAAAACAGATCAGGAAAATTGTTTTTTTGTTTTTGGAGTTTTGAGTTTTCTTGTCACTATTGGTACCGAACAAACTGGATCGAATCAAACTTGTATCGACAATAGTACGAACATCTCATACCGAACAACTCATTACGAACAACTCAAACGGACGCTTATACAGATCAATCAATTTTTTTAAACATTTTAAACATTTTTCAAAAAAATTATACGGTTTATTTTTTCGACTTGTAAAATCCCGTGTTTAACATTTAACTTTTGGTTTTTTTTTTTTCCCGGTTTTGTCAAGAATTGTAAAATCCGTGTAGTTTCGAGATTTAATACATTTAAAAGACAACTTAATTAAACACAATTTCTTTCTACCACCATTCGATCAAACCAAGTAATCTTTTAATACATACACATTTTCTATTGCGACTCATTGCTGGACAAAGCGAATTCTTTCGGGTGCTGACAATCTGTTTTTCCAACTATGTGGAATATGATATGTACGATTCTTTGAAAAGCTTATAATGAAGTATATATGAATTTTTTTTGAATAGACAACATGGACGATATGTTCCTTGAATCGTTGAAAATGGCTTTCCACTCATTTGGAGCTTCAATTGATGAAAATGGAGTGACATGGCCAAGAATAATTTTTTCTGTGTTATCTCCTCACGGAAGCAATTCAAGTTGATTTATTGTCAAGGCAAACTAATATCATTCTTCAAGGACTACCACAGAAGTCTATGCAGTAGGTAGCAATCTAAAGTTGCCATGGAACTTGGGAAAGAATTCACTTCTAATGCAAGGAAGTCGTTGACAAATCAAGGAAAGGGAGTGTAAGCTTTATGATGTATTTGATAAGTTTGCTATAAGAAAGGAAAACACTCTCGTGGATTCTACTGAGATTTTCACTATTACTCAATGACATGAACATCTACAACATGAAACTGGAAACAATTTCAAGTGAACACCAAGTTTTTGAATACTCTTCCTCCTGAAGGAGCAAATTTGTGACAGATGTCAAACTAGTTCGGGATTTTCACACAACTAACATCGATCGTCTTATGCGTATTTGGGGGAAAAACATGAATTTCATGCAAATGAGGTTCGTTTGATGCATGAACGCAACTTAGATCCGCTCGCTTTGGTTGCAACCCATCAGATGACTCAGTCTCCTTATCAAACTCATCAAAACTCATACCAAAACACTCAATTTCAACAACAAGGTTCACCATATCAGTCTTCACAGTATGCTTTACCTTATCAGTCTCAACAATGCTCAACTTATCAATCATCAACACCTCTTTCAATCACTTATCCATCCAATGATTATCAATCATCAATTCACCACAACGTTTATTATCCATCATCATCCATCCCTTAATTGGAATACGCTCCCTCAGTTAACCAACAATCTGGATTTTCCCAACCGGACTCGGGTCTTATTGTTCCAGTGTTCCAGAAAGGTGATGATCCCATTGATGCCATCAATCACATGATGTCCTTTTTCACAGCTGTTGTCACTTACCACTATCCCACTACCAATAATCAGCTGAGAATTTCGCCAAACCCTAGGCAACAAGCTACCATTAATAATGGAAGGGTAACCTTACAACCAATTCAGGGGAGACAAACTTCTTTAGCTGCGGGTACCTCAAGGACTTATACTCCGGGAGCTAGTGGAAGCAATTCTGGGAAACAAAGGACGGTTATCTGCTACAACTAACAAAGGGGAATAGGCCATATGTCGAAAGAGCACAAAACCCAAAGAGGAAAGAGATGATTGTGGTTTTAAAAAGAAAGTGTTGCTGGTTACAAGCTCAAGCACATGGTTAGATTCTTAATGAGGAGGAAACTAGCTAGTTTTGGCAGATCTAGGATTCCAGAGTCAAGACAACAGACCGTCTTTACTCAAAATGCTGCTTATTCAAGCTGATGATTTGGATGACATTTATGACTCTTTTTGTGTTGAAATCAACACTGCCAAAGTTGCTCTCATGGCGTAAAGTTTATTCTCATTATGGTTTCAGATTGGCTCTTGCTGAGGTACACAACCATGATAATATGAATAATGATATGATTAATCAAGCTGTGCATATGATGCCGTTTTTGTACTGTTCGAATGTTATGAAACATTTCAGGAGACTAAAATAACAGAGTATTAAGCAATATCATTCCTTATTCCTAAGTATGTGATGAATCACAAAAGGCCAATTGTTCAGAGAATTCAAACTCCTCTGCACAAACAAAGATGATTTAATATTATCTTGTGATTGAACATCTTAAAAAAACCCAAGTCGCTAACTGTACCAAGGATAAATCTAGAAAGAGAGGGTGTTAATGTACATTACCTGGGGCTGAGCTGTGAAGATATAAGGAACAAGTTAGTGTTGAAAGAAGAAAAAATGTTGATTTAAAGAGTTAAAGATCATGTTTCAGATTCCTGTGACTGGCTGTGAGATGAAACATCTTAAAACAAACTCTTCAGAACATTTAAAAGAAAGGAATCTTAATGCAAGCGGTTACTCTTCGCAAAAATGATTTTAGAAAGAAGAATCTAGAAACATTGATAGGGGAAAATAGCTTTAGAAAAGCAGATCAACAGCTGATAATATTGTTTTTAAAAGAGTTCCAATCGGCCATAAACTGTTCGCATGTTGTCGAATCCTCAGTTTTTTCTACAATAAATACCACTAAACCAAGCCTCTAGGTTTTTCAATATCCTTTCTATTAAGGAAAGCTCAGGCAGCAGTTAGTTGGAGCCGATAGCTTTAAGTTGGTGTTGATGGTATTGACGAAAACTAATCCTATAGTGATTCCTGATCAGAAGTGTCCTTAACACTTGCTGAGAGAGTCGTTCAAAAATGAGTTTTTAAATCAAAAGATACTAATGTTAGATAAGAAATGTTTAATACTACACCAGTTGATTAAGCTATACTTAACCATACTTTTAAAGACTTTTGAAACCACGATTTGTGCACAAACTGAATTATATGCTGAACTAGCCTTTTGGTCTTAGAATTATGTAAATTCTTCGTAACCACACTTGTTCTATA
>BQNB010086463.1:0-10000 GCA_026074375.1 Tanacetum coccineum | reverse complement strand
AGATAATCATGATATTGAAGTTGCACATATGTGTTATGATGTTATTGTGGTATCCCAATTTTAGAAGCTTTCTTTCTGATCAATCTTATCGTCGGAAACTTTCATATAATTGTGCATCTCGATCACAAATTTCTGAGACACCCAAATAGCAGATGGATAAGGATCACCCACTTGATAATATAATCGGTGAACTCGCTTACTAGACCAGTTTCCATAAGGCTTGTAATTACCATGAGCAAGCTCTTTTTGTTACTACGATTTTGTTTTCCTCACTGATGTTGAACAAGACGTATGAGGGGCTTTAACTCAATCTTTAGTTAGATCGAAAAGCAATATGCAAGAGAGCTCAATGAGTTCGAACGACTTAAAGTTATGGCGCTGTACCTACCGACCAGATAAATTATGTTATTACTTTGAAAAGGGATTACAAGAGTGAACTAGACGAACTGGATGGTATTCTAAAGACCATAGGATCGGTTAGTGGTCGTGGTTCACCCGTCAAAAGAGGGAAGTGATTTGAAGAGTCTTTTGATCCGGTTGCAAGATAGAGGCTATAAGGATTTTTCTCGCGTTTGCCGCTCACATGGAACATGGTCGGTCTACCAAATGGATATGAAGACTGACTTTTCTGAATTGGTAATTTCTGGGGAAGAGGTTTTTGTTAGCCAGCGGACGGTTTGTGGGATTCCAGATAACCCCAATCCACGTGTACAAGCTACCGAAGTCTTTATGGGTTTAAAACAAGCTCACGCGCGTGGTATGATATGTTGTCTTCATTCCTGATATCCCAAGACTTCTCCAAAGGCTTAGTGGATCCTAGTCTGTTTATCCGAAGGGACGACAAGGAATTACTTCTGGTACAAATATATGTCGATGATATTATCTTTGCTGCTTCTACACCTAAACTTTGTGACATATTTGCTAAAATCCTGTGTTCAAATTTTAAGATGTCAATGATGTGGCAGTAAATCTCATTTTCTTAGGACCTAAGATTTCCAAAGTCCCAGAGGCATCTTTATTAACCAAGTCAAAATATGCCTTGATCATTCAAAGAAATACGGGTTTTGACTCTTGTGACCCAGTGGATATCCCCGTGGTGGAGAAATCCAAACTGGATAAAGGATAAAGAAGGGTAAGCAGTGTCCGTCAACTATCGTGTCTTGTTTGGCACCTTTCTTTATCTTACAGCCGGTACGACCTGGCCTACAATTTGTTATAAGCATGTGTACCCGGTATCAGGCTTCGGCCCTACCGGAAAAAGCATTAAATGCGGTCATAATTTAAAAAGGAATCTTTCGATATCCTAAAAAGGAACCGTTTAATCGTGGGGAATTTGGTATCCGAAGGATTCTTCGATTGCTCTAATAGCATTTGCAGATGCAGATCATGCTGGTTGTCAAGATATACGCCGTAGCACATCTGGTAGTATGCAATTTCTGGGAGACAGACTTGTTAGTTGGTCATCCAAAAGGCAGAAAAAGCGTTTCTGCGATATCTAGTTTTTTTTTTTTTTTTTTTTTACGGAAGCTAAATTAGATAGCTTTGTCCGGCTTGTTGTGCTCAAGTCTATGGATGAGATCACAATTACTGACTATGGCTTTGGATTCAATAAAATTCCAATTTAATGTGATAACAAAGTGCTCTTGCCTTATGCTTTTTTGCAACAACGTTCAACATTCCTAGATCCAAGCATTTAGACATCAGATTTCCACTTTATCAAGGAGCCATGTTGAGAAGGGGGTGGATCAAACTTTACTTTGTCAATACGGAGTATCAATGGCAGACTCTTCACTAAAGCTCTTCGGAAGAAAGAATTGGAATTTCTGATCAACAAGCTGGGACATGCGGAAGTTTTTACGCCAGAGACTCTGAAACAACTGCAGATGATGTTGTGAATGAATGGTAGGTACTATTCCAAATTTCTTGTATCATATGTATATGTGGTAGTATCCTTTTCTAACACGGGGGTCGATTCTTGGATTTGGCTAGTTTCTTAGAGAGAGAACACAACTTGAGAGAGAATATTAGAGAGAGAAAAAGTGGTTTCTATTGAATAAAAGAGTTAAATGACTAGCTTGCCTATTCCAAAGTTAGATGTGGCTTTTTTAGTATTACAATTATACCGGGTATTGTTACCCGACTTAAAATCGATAACGTACTATAACTATTAAACTACGAGCTATAATAACAGTAAATACACTGGTTGACCCGAGTCTTTTTCTATATCTAACAATCTCCCCCTCAAGGGAGGTCACCTTGAACATACAAACTTAATCACTTCAGTCTTTTAGCTCGTAGAAATTTGATATCTTGTACATTTGGGATAGGATCTTTGATTCACATCTTAGACTTGTCTTTGACTGTGAATTCTTGGAGCTTTCTTGGATCATCGCCCAAATAATCTTACATTATTTGTAATGGACCGCCATCTTGTGCTACTTGTGAAGAAATACATGATGTCAGAGTTTACGGAAGCTTTGACACCTTTATGAGGTCTTTCATAACTTCATAACAAGTGTAGGTCGTGTCTGAGCATTAGGTTATTCACTTGATATTTGAGGAGCTGCGAATTTCCATCTCCTTCTCCATCTTTAAGATATCCTGTAATGAAACAGTTAGTAATAAAGAGAAAATTGATTTGAAAAGTCAGACAAAGTGTTTCTTATGAAAATATTTTGTAACACTTCGAAAGATTTTTTTGTTTATCAATATGATCAATAATCGTCAATTCTTATACTGGAACAAGTTTGATTCACACAGAATCGTACCATCGTTTCTTTCCAGTTGACACAAGTTTGATTCTTGTAGAATCGCACAAGTCACCTACCTAGAGCTTGTTTGGATGGTTGGGCTCAAGAGGGATTTTCCATCTTTCATGTGGAACAACCATCGTTTCACTCGGATGTTCTGGCAATATCACAAGGATAATGCGTAGGACTCTTAGGATAGACTTGTTTCCACAGTGTGTGAAAGACAAGAGTATTGGATACGTGTCCTAACGAGATTAATTGACGATCTCTTGGCTCTAGACTCAATAGTGCGTTTTGGTTCTAGTAATCGGAGGCTGGAGCTGACTGCCACCTGTTCAATATCAACTAACTCGGAGTGAGAAAGTCAATAGATAACGTGTTCTTAGCTCCGGAAGAATTGGAAAACAGAAATCTGTTTGAAAGTATCTGAGTGGCTAGGGAGGGTTGTGCATTGCATCACTGGGTCCATGATGTCGATCTTCAATGTCAGCAATCATCTTAGTGATTCTGGCAGCATATGTATTGACCCGGTTTCTGCCTAAGGGAATGGAGGGCTTCTTTCTTTACACCCTTTATCGTTACCATTCTTTTTAATTCTTCAACCCCTTCAGTGCTTACCGAGACTTCATGACTAGAACCTTGTTGGGTTTATTCCAGTACTAGCTCCATCTCAGTCGACACTTTTCCCTTATTCTCGCTTTTACTCCTTTTACATGTCATACCTAAGGACCTCTACACTAACTAGTGGATTGTCCCTGGGTAGATCCCTCCGGTTATGGCTGGATCATTGGGAATAGTACCTAACCTTACCAACCTTATAACTCCAATTAAGTAAAATGCATGGTCGGTCTTTTGGTACAGTTCTCCTTTCCATAAAACCAATTGAAAATTCAATTAAGGGTTAACTTATGAAATAAAATACAAAGCGTTTAGTAATCGATCGTTTTTTGATTTTTTCAGAAACGCTCCCCCTCAAAATGTGCTTCGGTATTCGAAATTGTTTAGCACGTTTGGGCGGAGTATATGAGTCCTAATAATCACTGTTATTCTTATACACATATTTTAATCACATTTTCTCCCCTTATCAAAAATTTTAAACCCTTTGACATTTTGGATATCAATTGATTTAAATATGTTATAAAATTTAGGGAGGAAAAGTGTGGGCCTGATTTCGCAAGTCGTGGTAAAAGAAGACATATAACTGCTCCCCCTCCATCGTTGAGGGATATAAATTACCCTACACTTAGTCATCAAAAGTTAACTACTTACTAATGTACTGATATTTTATTCATAATAAGAGACCAAAATTCAACCTTTTTATTGTAAACGGAGGATGTTGTTTACGTTGTTCTGTTGATCAGCCTATAGTCAATATCTCTTATTCTTCCTCCAACAAAGCTTTCTAGACATTCGAAAGATCCTTCTGATCTGTAGTTTTTCTCCAATCGCTGTGATGAAGGCTTTGCTTCTTCTTTCTTGTTCATCTCTGACACCACTTCCTCGTCACCATGCATTTATGTACTCGGGAACAGATGAAAGGTCTTTAACTTATGTGGTCCAGTTTTTCCATTACTCTTGTCAACGTCCCATCGGCTAAACTTGGTGAAAGCTCATTCAGCCTCATCAACTTTCTTTGATCATTTCTGTCTCTGTAGACAACGGCTCTTGGCTTAGGGACAATCGTATAATCTTCTTTGAAGTAATAGTCGGCTGCATCCCAATTTGGACGTTCAAGGTTGATCTTTGTTTGATAACTTTCAATCCCGAGCTGCAAGTCTCCCACACGATTCCTGATTACCAGGGATTCTTATCCACATGTGACTGCGGATTAAATATGTGAAAGACTAGTCTTGTTGTCTAGGGCGAGATGGTTGAGCTTTTCTTGAATATTGAGTAGGAACAGATCTTCAAAATCATTTGATGAAGATTTTTGAAATCCTTTTCCGAGATCTTGTACTCTTGGTAATCAGCACGGCGTAGAATTATCTCTCTTAGGTAGTTGTATCCGTATTTTTCGAATACCTTGACACTGATCACACTGAGAATTCGCATCTGCGATCTGACTGCTTCACGATCAGAGGACTCACTGTGTTTATTGATGTAGAATTCCTTTCTCCTAAACCACCAGTGAGTGATGCCATAGACCGCACTGATGTCATATTCGCGTTCACTCTCAACCCACAATGATGGAACTAATTCTTCAAGGCCGAAGTCTAGGGAGTAACGTGCGGATTTGAGCTTGGATATGGGATAAGGCAACTTCATTCGCTCTTTGTCACCTGTCAGAAGATAATCCAGATCCTTGTTGAAGAAGAATTGTGGTTGAATAGTTACCTGACCTGGTGGTCCTCCTAAGGGCAGTGGTTCATATATATTTCTCAGAATTTGATGACCCTCAGGATTACTCAAATCAACCTTATTTGTCAGCAGCTTATGGCATTCATCCATCTGATATTGAAGAAAGACGTTGTTCTTATGAAAGGGGGGGGGAGCGGACTTTAACAAGGTTGAAAGCTGGACCTTCTAGATCAGCTTTGCAGAGCTTCTTCTTTCCTGTTCGTCTGCAGAACCATTTGATGAACGACCCAATATCATATGTCTTCCTTTGAAGCTTGTTCTCCTCAGGAACTTTATACGCTGTGGCGTATGTATTTGCCCAGTTATTCTCTGGTTCCGGGAAATCATTCGGGGGAATGGTCCATTCTGGTTCAGGTGTAGCAGGTCTCTCCTTTTGGATTCGGCTAAACCACGTAGTGGTCGACACCTTGGGAATGTGAGCGTTGTCAGTGTCCTCCATATCTGAGTCATTCCCTTCATCCTGCATTGGAATGTCATCTGAAGATTGTTCAGAATGTTCTGATTCGGGATCAGATCTGTGCATCAAAAGAGACAGCACCTAGAATCTCTTATGTTGTGATCTGCATCCAGGTTGTTGAGGGGTTAGGGTTAGAGCTGGATGATTGTTTGGTAAGAAAGATGCATCAGACTTCTTGTTTCTTTAAAATTTGGTCTTCATCTTTCGGTGGAGGTTGAGCTGTCCAGAAGCGGCGAATCGGATCTTCTTTCTTTGTTAACCTACCCTGCGTTTGATCCAGTGAGGGCCCTTCTTCATCATCATCATCGGTCTTGTCATCATCATCACTATAATTGTTTCTCTTTATTCTTTATACCTTGGTCTGCAACTTTCTTATCCATGGCGTCTCATCTGCCTATTAAAGCTTCTTTAGGCATGGTATAGTTGGTACGTTGGCAGTATTTCTAATTGCAGGACTGGCTCTTATTCATCATAATGTGTATTGAAGAGAGCACTCTTTAGATCAAATTCTTAAGATCAAACTTTATCCTTTGACCTGATTGAGTAAGTTTAATTCTTCTTTCTCCTCACCTTGTTCTTTTTATTTTGATAATTTCCTTTGGACCTCTTTTCAGATTCTTAATTCTGGATAGATCTGGGTATGCTGCACTGAGTATTCTCGATTAAATTACAGTGTGTCGTTCAAAAGAAAACCTTAAGGAGAGGCATCATCACGTTTTGTTCTAGATATTTTGCAATGCCTAGGGACACTTGGGAATCTAATTAAGCCAAAACATCAGCAGAGTGATCAGTCTTCTTTACTTCAGACATTCTCTTGCTCCCAATTTACTTTTAAAACAACTCCTTTTTTTTAAGGGCTATTTTTTTGGGGAAAAAAAAGGGGAAAGAAGGTGGGAGGGGGATTTTTTTTTCAGGGGGGAGGGGGTGAGGGGGGGGGGGGGGTAATTACATGGAGGGGGTGTAAGAGGTGAAAAAGGGGGGGGGGGGGGGGAAAGGGTGAAGGGCTTGGGGGGGGGGTTTGGGGATTGGGTGGGGAACATTGGGTTTGGTAAAGCTTTTTTTTTATCCGTTGGGGTTTGATTGGGTGGGGGGTAGTGTGACTAGTAATGACGGCTTAAGATGTGAATCTATGAAGGGGCAATCACTGGAGGCGTTGACTCCTCTTAACTTTAGGATTTCCTCCTGATCATCTTCGGTTGGTTTGTCATAAAGAGAAATTTGATCCCCAAAGTTAAAAGTGTAATCCGAGATTTTTCAGGGAGACATAGAACCAGAGATTGACTTTCTGGTTTATCTTCGATTGACACGTTCGTCTGTTATAAAGCTTCAGGTTTTCACGAACCTTTGGGGTAGGCTGTGGTAAGGAATTCATCATCCATGTGCTCAGGGTTTGGTCAGCAAAAGACACTTGTTATTTTCCAGAGTCTGATTCCAGCTCTTGGTCTTCTTTCATAGGTCAGGGTCTGTGTCCAGCCAAAGCTCATGCGCCTCTTTTAAGGGTCTGATACAGGAATGCTTTACTCCTGATGTTACGGCAGACGAGTCTACTTTTCACTAGATCTTTGTTACCTTTAGGAACAGGGTTTCTGTTACACTTTATGTTCGTTCTGAATCTGATGTGGATGAAGATTCATGGATCACTCTCTCTGATGTGTCATCTTCAGGTTGAGAAGAGGGTCCAGTAGTTGAATCATGAGAAGTTTGATCACGCCTAACAAGGATAAACTGATCAGTAGTTCTTTTCTTCTTTGACAGATCGATCAGGGAATGAGCTACTTGTTCTTCAGTTACAACGGCCTTTCCCTTGCCTACTACTTCATGCAGTTTGGAAGTTGTTTCTGATACTGGGTCCCTGATCGTTACTCCTCCAACAGGTGCCGACCTACTTGTGGCAGAAAGAAAGGTGGGATCCAAGCTAATCTTAATTTGCTCATTCCAAGTCTAGCAATCATCCCTTCTCTGCTCCCTTTTCTTGAAGTGCTTCTAAACTCATCTTCTTAGCCCGTTCGAGATCAGGATCATTACCTTCTTCTCGAGGAATAGATTCTTGTTGAGCTTCATCATCTTCGTCAACAAGTTGGAAAGAGGGCTTTCCCTTTCTCACTTTCTGTGGAAGCTTACGCTTGGAAGGTTTCTTTGTCGGTAGAGGAGCCTGGTTTGGATTGTTTGAACTGGTGTTGGTGGTTGTGAGGTTTTTGGGGTTGTTAGCACGACTTTGTTGCAGGTTGCAGTCTTTGCACTTTTTCAGGGGTTTTCTTTGTATTCTCGGCTACCATTTCAGATACTGGGATAATAAGAGGAGTTGTTGATGGCTTCAGTTATCAGGGGATCGGGAATTGCCATTCCAACACTTTCAACTCCCGATCCACCTTTAGGGACAAACTTGATGATTCTCACCTAATATAAAATCATCTCAGTATGATGAACAGCAGATTAGGACGCGATAGATGTTGTTATTGCTTTGCAAATAGTATATTATCACCTTGGAAAACCGTCAATAAGGACATGAGGAGTGGAGCTTACTTTCTTCCTTTGGGCTCTTCAGACTGGCTTTGTGACTTGCTTTGTGTGAGAAAAATGTCTGGATCCCTTGAGTAAACTCTTCCCATAACAGCTCTGCATGATCAACATTAGTTTGAGTGACGATTCCCCACAGCATTTGCAGAACTGGGTGTCTGGGTTTGTCACTGCCAGAAGTCTTTCCTGTCAAGCACTGGTTGATTAAGGTTAGAATTGCTCTCCATGGTTGATACACATAATTCACCCGTATATTGGAGACAATTTCTACAGGTTCAGGATACCCCAGCTCATTAACAAAATCAATCACAGTGTTACCAGACGGAGGTAACTCAAACGGTTGAGCTGGGATGACAGGAGTAATTGCTAATGCCTTTCTGAGAAGATCAGCACTTAGATCGAACCATTGTTCATCAACTTGACAACTATAAACCCCAGTCTTCTCGTCATATTTCATTGTATTCCAGAATTGTTGCATGTAGATAGCAGGAACACTTGCTGAGGCAGTGAATGCTCGGAAGAAGTTGGTATTACTCAAGATGTCCACTGATATCTGAAAGATGGGGTTCTTTTGAATCTTTTGAGCATTGAAAAGAAGGTTGCTTTTCCCGATTATTAACCACTGAGAGCGAGGTACAATCTGCTCATATGTTCTTGTCGGTGGTTGAGTGGGAACATTTTGTTCTGCCATCGTATTCTGCAAAAGAGTATTAACAAAGAAGATAAACATTGCAGAGAAACAATGTTAGAGAGAACTTTAGCTTTGATTAAAGTCATGTCATTCCACGATTGATTAAAACAGAGGTAACTCTGGTTTGATGAAAATCTACATATGAGGACACAGGATGCAGAATTATCCAACAGGATCAATTACTTGTTAACTAAGCCCGGATGGGAGTTAGAAAAGCAACTGGGTCATTCGAAGGGGCCTTGATAGATTATTGGGCCTAATGGGCCAAAATTATGAAACTTAGCCCAAACCGCCGCCAGGCAGAATGCCAACCCGCGTTTAGGAGAATCGAGCAAACCGCCGCGAGGAAGGCACTAAACCGCCATGAATATTATAATAAGATTAACCAACCCGTCGCTTAAAATAAAATTCGAAAAGGGCGGGTTGAATATTTTAATATATAAAAATATTTGACCAAACCGCCGAGAGACGGCGGTTTACCTGTTGGAATAAAATAAAAGAAAATTATGTCAACCCGCTGTTAGTCAACCCGTCGTTGGGCAACTCGCTGTTAATCAAACCGCTGCTAGTCAACCCGCCGTTAGGCAACTCGCTGTTAATCAACCCGCTGTTAGTCAACCCTCCGTTAGGCAACTCGCTGTTAAGCAACCCGCTGTTAGTCAACCCGCCGTTAGGCAACTCGCTGTTAATCAAACCGCTGTTAGTCAACCCGTCGTTAGGCAACTCGATCGCTGTTAGTCAACCCGCTGTTAGTCAACCCGCCGTTAGGCAACTCGCTGTTAATCAAACCGCTGGTAGTCAACCCGCCGTTAGGCAATTCGCAGTTAATCAACCCGCTGTTAGTCAACCCGCCGTTAGGCAACTCGCTGTTTAACAACCCGCCATTAAGAACCATGGGCAAATCATTCATTATGGTTTGAGATAGAAATCCACACATCAAAACATATTAATATATACCTAATGAACAATTCCCAGCAACTAAGTCACACCTTACAACACTACGTGGGCAAATACATTTAAAACAACCCTAGATCTATTTTTTCTACACTTTTTGGTGTGATTCCGATCGATTCCATTGATATACACACATAAAAAATGATATAGATTAAGGTTCGATGATTACCTTAGCAAAAAACACTCGAAATCAGCGATTTGAGGCTTTGTTCTTGGCGGCGAGTTACGAGAGTGTGTTTGTGTGTTTTATCTTTGACCGGTTTTCGAAAAGGT